>PVIU01024739.1:0-24983 GCA_004026605.1 Ondatra zibethicus
CATCCTTCCCTAGGAAGGGGAGGCTCACTCACTGGAGGTGACATCCTTCCCTAGGAAGGGGAGGCTCACTCACTGGAGGTGACATCCTTCCCTAGGAAGGGGAGGCTCACTCACTGGAGGTGACATCCTTCCCTAGGAAGGGGAGGCTCACTCACTTGGCATCCTTCCCTAGGAAGGGGAGGCTCACTCACTGGAGGTGGCATCCTTCCCTAGGAAGGGGAGGCTCACTCACTGGAGGTGGCATCCTTCCCTAGGAAGGGGAGGCTCACTCACTGGAGGCGGATCCTTCCCTAGGAAGGGGATTCTGAAGTATGGGAGTAGAGCACCTGTGCTGGCCCTTGCTGCTTTTCTTCCCTGCGATGAAGGACCTGGGGCTGTGGGCCCTTGCTGTGGTATTTATCACAGCATGAGGAAAGGGAAGGAGGGCAGAGCGATTGACAAATCTGGTGTCCTGGGTGTCAGTGACCTATGGAATTCGCCAAGAGTCTAGATTTATTCCAGAGAGACAGACCAGGGTAAACCATTCCTTGAAGGGTTGGCAAACACTCATGCGGTAAGATAAGCACAGCTACACAGCTTTCCATGGATTCTCTCCTTTTATTCTTACATTCATTTTCGTGGATATTTAGGTATAGGTCTAGATACCTCTCTATGATATAATCTCCACCCATGTGAGTTAAAAATTACCCTGAAGAAATAGAAAAGTTGCTAAAGGTTTTTCCATTTACAAAATAAGAATCTTGAAATATCTGAAAAGTAAAAGGAGCTTTTAATACTTTTCATAATAAAAAATGAATACAAATTTAGCATGCCTTTGATGACAACTTTAAAAGATTGAATATTTGTGTGCTTGGTTGCCTAAGAAGTAGATAATTCCTTAATGAAAAGAACCTAAAGTTTTCTCTCAAAAAATCCGCACTAGTATTTATGCCTAAACACTACCAAAGATTTCTGTTTTCAAAGTCAGTAAGCACCCCTTCATGTACCCCCAAATGGTTAATTTGGGCCATTTCTAAATAAGAAAGGACAATTTGTGTCCATTGTTTGGGGTCTACTAGTACAAGGGGTAGCTGAGTTTAGGAAACTGTGTTTACTGTGTGAGGATAAGACATGGGGAGAGGAGCCGTGACAGGGCCGCTCTCAGCCATTTGTGTAGCTGGCCTTTCTACATCCGTCCTATGCACCACCTTACCTCCACACACGCCTTCTGGCAGGACAGTATGCATTTATCATAAATATTAAAAATATGTATTTAAAAATTCCGACATTGACTTTTTTATATATGCAGACTTTATTTCAAATATATTTTACAGTTTGTGTGTAATTGGGATTCCTTCCTAGATTCTGAAATTTAATAATAAATTGAACAGGCTGTGTGCAAAATAGATGTGTGTACTTGGGCCCATTAATTACTACAGCTTTTCTGCTAGTTCAGTGTATTGTCTTTTCCTTTAACTGGAATGCATACTGATTATGATGATGTTGTAACACAGATCCTCATGGTTGTATATTGAACATTGTATATATAACAGGATGGAAGGATCATTCTAGGTCATGAATGCTTGCATGTGTAAATACTGGTATTTGTGGATCTAAAACTTTGTGTATTTGGAGCTGACTGAAAAAATAATGATCAGAGCTGAATTAGTTCATTCTTTGGGGCAAAAATAGCTTGCTAAGCAAATTGGTAGAGTAACACATTGTAGGACAGATGTTTAGCCTGCCTAAGAAAATGTAACTGTCTTACAGAACTCCCAGCAATACTATTTGCATAATAATTACAATGCTTATGAAACAGGTTTCCCTGCTAGCTTTTAGATTCCTTTATAAACTTTGGATGTTTTTCATAAACAGTCCATCTAGACATGAGACATGGGACTTTTTTGTGTGTGTCTTTGCCTCTCTTGCCATAGCAGGTTGCAGTAACATGGTGAAGCTATAGAAAGGACACTTATGAGTATAAATATGCCAACAATGATGGCATCTTTAATGCGAAATGTGAATGTCTGAATACTAAATGGAAGTGGCGGCCTGAGAGTGTTGAACTTAAGAGAAATGGGAATCTTTTCCTTGGTGGCTGAGACTCTTGCAGTTGTTCAAGCCTTTGGCGGCGGGGGAAAGAGTCTCTAACTCATCCTTAGCCGCGAAGAACATGACGTTGGGGTCTCTAAACTGAAATGCTGTAGGATGCAGCTAAGGGAGCTTTATTTGGTAGAGAGCAAGGGTAGTGAGCTTTCCTTAACAGCTCAGATTTTCCACACCTAAAATCTGATGAAGTTGTTTCCAGAGAGTCTGAGGGTGTGTCCAAACACAGCCCTTCCCAAATCCAGGATGGATGTTTTCTGTTCAGAACGACGTTTTGCAAACCTTATGTCGTTGTGCTTTGTGTGTGTCTATGAGGTTTCTGGTGCCCCTGCTGCCTGGAGTATCTGAAGCCTATTACTTGGCTAAGTGAACTCCTAGATGCTGAGAGAAGGGTTATTGCTGTAGTGATGGCTCCAATGTTCTCAAAGCCATTCCTGAGAGAGAGACTAAGCATGTTCTCTGTCCAAGGTGTTAAGTATTCTGCAGAGGCCTAATGTCCATGTACAAACATGGTAGACAGCAATAAACACCATATTCCACATGCGGGAGAGAGGTAGATGCAGTGGAAGAAGAGAGCCCTCTCTTACCAAACCAAACAGGCAATGGTGTGGAGGTCAGTGTTCACACAGCATTTGGGGCTGAGCAATGGCAGCAGCTCGGTTAATGTCCCAGATTCTGATTGATGACATCTTGGATTGGGCCTGAGATTCTGCACTTCTAGTAGTTAGTTCAGCCTTTGCAACCTGCTCCTTTTAGTGACAAATGGCAGAGCAGCAACTGCTCAGCCTCCACGTGTGTTTCTACAAGCACTCACCGAAGGTTCTAGCTCACGTAACTGATACTGCTTACAGACAAACCCCCAAACCAAGCAGTAACTCAGGACCCTCAGAGGAAAGTATGACCACAGAGAACTATCAGGACAGAAAACGCACAATGTTGGGAGCAAAAATGGCCCCCAGGGGGACCGGGGGGAAGGCATGTGTTTTTAACAACAGCTTCATATCATAAATGGATCACTGACGCTGGAGGCTAAGGTGTGTTCTAAGCAATTAAAACTGTGCCTCACTAAGGTGAAAATCCTTCCTGGTTCTTAGTTTGTGTGAGCTGACCTTAGGAAATGTGCCACCCACACACTGGGAGAGAGTGTAACCATGGGGTGTAAGAATAGCCACCCTCACCCAGTGACTTGTCCTAGGAGATACGGAGAGTGTTGTCTCTGAGTCAGTGACACAGGAGTAGACGCAGGGTGGATTGCTGACTGGGTCCTGTCTTAGGATCATCCACATTTAAGCATGAAGTCTTTAGTTCTCAGCTCAGAATCCGTCAGTGTCGTGATGTTTACAGAGAGGGGACAGGTTCTCCAGACTTCTCTTTGTCTCATAAATGAACAGTTACTCTTTCATAAACAAATTGTGCAGAGAAACACAGAATAATAGATAAAGAACACATTTGCTGTTTTTATTGGTGCCTTGCACGGCAGTAATACTGAAAAAGGGAATGCAAAACAAAACAAAAGGAAATGAAAACAAAACAGAAAAGCAAAAAACGGGTTGGTGGGAACCCACATCTTATTTTTGTTTTTTTTTTTCTTTTTTCCCAAGAGTACACAAACTCCTGTTTTATTCTTATTGTGGCATGAATGATAACATAAAACCAAAAAACATGAAAATATACAACTTATATTACACTATGTGTTATGAACAAAATAGAAATCTATAACTCTATGTTATATTTACACGATTTTTTTATTTTATTAAATTTCAAGTGAGATGGTAGTTTGCACATACTTTGTTTTAAGCTCCAGGCATTGATTGTCTCTTCTCTATTTTTTTTAATCATTAAAAAAACCAAACAAACAAAACTTTTTCACTTCTGAAATCCAAACTGTTAGAAAGACTAAGTGCGTTCAAGCCAGGGGAGCTGAATAAATACTGTTTCAGTGGACCAGTGACCGGCACACTGGGGCTTACAGGGACCCATGAGTGGGAAACTCTACACGTCACCTTCAACCTGCGGAACTTCAAAATTAAATACTGTATAAACCTGGCTAAAGAAATGCCTATGCCCTACAATACAGAGAAAGCTCAGCCACTTTAAGTGGGTTTTGTTTTTCTTTTCTTTCAAACCTTGTGAAGTTTTATTTCACTATTAACTTGATAGACAAATATTTTATAAACTTGTCTGTAAATATACAGTTATTACAATTCAATAATTTACCCTTTAGAGTAAGGAAAGTATAATTATTTCTTATGTTTTTGAATGAGATGGAAGAGGATCAGCTTCTGCATTAAGAACATATCTGAAAATGGACCATTGAATGGCAAAGATAATTTCCTTTAGGTGAACTAAGGGAACTGTACTTTAGAAATCAAATACATGAGGTGACCTCATTAAAGAACACTTCACATTTTAATATTTATTCCCTATGGGAAGATTTAGTTTCAACCATGATAAATATGTTTATTGGGAGGTATTTTGCACAAAGGTAATTCTTAGCTAGATACTAAATGAACTTTCAAAGTTCAGTTAACTAATGTGAATAAAAATATACTAATGCATTGGCGGGTGGGGAGGTGTACGCGCACACGTGCCTGTGTTTCCCCTGGTTGTAGTAACTAGCCAAATTTGCATTAACTTACAAACAACTTTAACCCTTTTTTCCTGGTAAATATTTTTCTTAGATTTATATCAAACAGGATGATATTTAGAGGTACCAATTACAAATATAAAACGGAGAAGCTGGCAGTATTATTCTTCAGTGTTGTTATCAATGTTGGGATCATGAGAAAAGGTGGGGGTGTGGCTTGAACAGATAGGCAGGGGAGAAGGAGGGATGCAGTTCGCTAACTTGGACCTTTTCATTGTGTCTTATTTCCTATACCATATCTTATTTGGTCATTGTGTGGCATAGACAAGAACAAAAGGTTTTAGGATCCTTCACAAGAATCATCACCCAATCAAAGGCCCAAAGGGCAAAGTTTTAACACAGTTATGTTGCTATTAAAAGCACCTTTTTTTTTTTCCCTCAAGTGACTTCAGTGCACTTTAGACATGAATAGAATTACTTTTGTTTTTGTTGGTTTTGTTGGGCAAAGCAAACTCAACATCCACTGAAGAAAATGTCAGAACAGACTATGATGGGACATTACAGACTTGCTTTGTGGTTTCGCCTGGGCACAGTTCAATCATGGACTTAAACTCAACTAAACTGGAGAGTTTTGGCAGCTGTAGGTCACCATGAGCAATTTGTTTTCCCTTCAAATAAAACAAATGCAAACCAAAGAGAGAGTTTGTTCAGATACCGCCGGGCTGGGATGGGTTTGGGCCGTGGATGCCTTCAGTAGCATCTACCTGGAGCTAAAACAATGTATTCTTGTTGCCCAAGGTCAGGAAATGAAAAGCAAGCTTGTCTAGAATGTGCTGTAAAACAGGAACCCAGCACGCAAAGGTGGAGAACCCACATCAGTCAGGAGGGTTTGTTAACAGACACAGAGAAACAATATTTTTTATAAACCTGTTTTCACATTGTATGTTATAATGGTAGAAAAACAAGTGTCCATTTTTCTCTTATTCAGAGTGCTTCAAAACAAAATCAAAAAGTTGGCTCTAGATAATTGGTAATTAAATAACTAAAATGAGAGAAAAGAGCATAAGTTAATTAAGACTGAGCACGATCCTCCTATTAATTCACCCCTTCATATTAACACCAGAGCTGACACTGCTGGGGCCAAAACTGTTAACACAGAGGAAGTTATGGATGGAGAAGCAAGTGTGTGGCTGAGTATGTGTGTGTCATACGCACACATACATGCATGTGTGTACATGTGTGTATGAGCTGGAAATAGAAATTAGTTTTAAATACCTAACAGCTTACTGGCTGTACTTCCAAATCAGAGCAGAATAAAATAGGGAGAAATAAAATAAATTATACATAATTTACTAATCTGGGAACAGCTGACCATTATTATTATTATTATTATTATTACTATTATTATTATTATTTTATCATCATTTTACAACACTAGCAAAAAGAGGCAATTCAAAGGAAAATACAGTCATTAAAAGAAAACAAACAAACCACAAACAGAAAATAGAACCAAACCTCTGACATGCAAGTATGATCAGCTCCTCCAAGCAAAACTCCAGAGCAAGACTTTTGAGAGAGAGAAAAACAAAAAGAATTTTTTTTCTTTGCTTAATCATTATGTATGAAAATCAAACTTGAGGGTGGTGTTTGGCAGGGCAAAATGAGAGCGAGATGGAACACTGTAACATATTAGGTCACTGACTCCAGTGCTCCCTGACTGATATCTCAACACCACCAAGGGTGAGTGACCTGGAGTGACTTTGTGTTCGGTGCAGGCCCTACCCCTGCCTTGGCCCTTTGGTTGGCAATGTCAGAACCAGCAGCTGTGCCATCACTGGCTGTTGCTCCAAGCATGGAGCCGCTGGAACCAGTAATTGATCTTTAGCAGACTCAAGAGTTAGCGAGAAGGACCATACAGTGGTAAGGGTCTCTGCGTTCAGCCAGGCTCTGCTCTGTGCTGTGATAGTGAATTTTAATCAAATCCTGGGATCTTAGGGCATGAAATACACATGGCCCCCATTTGTGAAATACAGTCTCTGACCTCATTGCAGGGAGAGATGGGAAAAAACAATCTTATGGAGCAGTTCTGTTTCCCAATCAGCGAAGGATGGAATGGTGGAGACATAAGCTAATTCTCTATTTCTGAAAAATGGCCAAATATATTCAGTCAAAACAATGATTGTTTTGCTCGAAGTTTCAACAGGAAACATACACATACACACACGTTACTAAGTAGCAAACATTAAAAGAAGCAAATTGTCCAGGGAGAAGGGACCGTCCATGTTTGCCAAGCATATCTCCATGGCACACGGCCACCAGGTCCACCCAATAATAAGCATACTAGAAACTGAAAAATAGAATTTCTGAGCCCTATGCTTAGTTCCACTGTCACTGGGCGGGCAAAGTCAAGGGCAAGGTTGCTTCTAGACCACTTGCTTAGGAGGGGTGGGATTCCATTCCCAAAAGTGGGTTTTGCTCAGAATGGCCCAACATTATTCCCTAATAGGAATGTAGCTAATGTACCATGATCACACATATACACACAGAAATCCAAGATCAGAAAATATTTTTTCTCTAAATTTCTATGTCTCTCTCTCTCTCTCTTTTCACCTGAGAACGGCACCTACAGTTTCCATTAAAAAAAAAATCAATCTCACCAGTTGCTGGTGTGTCAGCTCTTTCTGGGGACCGTCTAAGGTTTAACTCTGTCCCCACGGACGAAGAAGCAGGAGTAAGGAAGGACTTAGAAAAGGAAGTTGGTGATCGCTTCAGGATGGATTTGGCACTTGCTCCAAGATGTAGTGTTGTGTGCAAGAGTTAGAGGTCTCTAAAGAAAACGGTTACTTACGTCGTGGCACAGAAGCAAGGAAGGCAAAAACAGGCTTTTTTCTCCTCTCTCCCCACCCTCACACACAGGCCTCCATCTTTAAAGCAGAGAGATACAGAGGGCAGAGGGGTCGAATGCCCATTTCCCTCCTTCTGTCAGGTGCAAGACAACAATCACAAAGGAGAAGAAAGGAAAGAAAAGGTAAAAGGAAAACCCAGAACCATTCCCCCAAACAAAACAAAACAAAACTTATTTCTTTTTAAAAATTGTAGCACAAAACAACGAAACACATTCACAAGCCACTTGTTGGCACTGTGTACCTGAGTGAGAATTTCTAGTTATAGAACAAACAGCCATAAAGTTTATTAAAAAAAAAAAAAGTTGACGGGCGAGACTTCAGTGCTGGGTTTAGCAGCTGAGTTACTGGCTTCGTTTTACCCATAGCTTATTTCAATCTCTCGTGGTTGATGTTGTTTGCTTGAAACGTTTTTTTTCCTTTCCGAGCCTTTTGAGGCTGAGGTCTATTTGTCAGCTGATGTCCCAACTATTTAAGACTAACAGTTAAAATAACAGTCAGTGTACGAGAAAGTTAATGTGCTTGGCCACTGGTAAGGATGGACCAGCTAGGGCTTCATTAAGTCCTCAGCTCACCGCAGTCTGTGGGCCCTTATCAGTTGGCTTGTCCTGCAATATGGTTTTCGCTGTCACTCCCATAATCTACGTCAGGGTCATCTTCCTCCTCGTCATACTCATCGTAAATCTCCCCGTTGATGTCCTCGGCCTGGATTTCCTCTTTGATGTGAGGCTCCTCCCCCTTCACACCGTACGTGCTCTGAATCACGGGCAGCCCGGGCTCTGGGCTGCTGGACACACTTGAGTGCTCTGAGGGCAGGTGAGGGGACGGCATTCCTGCCATGGTGATGGCTCCAGGGTACACAACGCCAGCAGTCGCGATGGGAATCTGTGCTTGTTGCCTGTCGCAGAGAGAGAAGGTGAGTGTGCACAGGAGGTCTCCGCTTCCCTGTGGCTCAGCGCCATCCTAACTGGAAACAGCATCTACCCAATCACGGGACACGCTGAAATGGCATCCCACGTTGATTCTAATGCCTTACCTGCCTGCGTCGGGCTTCATAGATTAGGAGGCACTTAGTTGAATTACCCCTTGATACTTAAAATAGTCCTAATTTTTTATTATTAGGAAAAAATCTGGCACAGAAAGATTAAGCACAAAGAGCTTGCCTACCAGTTCTCTTTGCCTTCATTATGGCAGAAGGAAGGTTTTGTTTGTTTTTCCTATAATGGAGCATAAAGATAGTTCAAGCACAATGGACAAAATCTCTAAACTGTTTAGAACTTTCAAACTAATGCCATGGTCTCCAAAGCATGGGAAGGTAAAGCTATCATGTTATCGAACTACTGTGAGAAATGGTGTGGGCCTTTTTGGGGTAGGAGGCAGAGCCCCCGCTTAAAGACATAACACCCCAGAAATTGCCCACGGCTCCATGCTTGTTTCCAAATCCTGCTTTTGAGATTCTTTAAAACCTTTTAGCCTGGGATCTCTGTCTTCTTGGTTTTGCACTGTACCATAGTGATTAATTTAGCGGACCCTGGGAGGATGGGATACAGGCATTTGTCTGGGCATTCATTCATTCACTCACTCGTTTCCTATATACTCCAGAAACAGTGGCCTCCCAGAACCTTGCACAGAACACACGGACACAGACTCTGGAGGGTCCATGACAGATATGATCTCCTTTCTTTATTTTTCAGCCACCTTCTGCCTAGACCCAGCGTGGCACTTAGTAGCCTAAGTTCTTTGGACCTTACTGTTTTAAGTATGAATGACTTTATTCCCATGTAGCATGGGAATTGTGCAGGGCTGCTATAGGCACATTGCTGTGCACAGCCTCGCTATGGAAAGCAGAGGAGAACATCCTAGGGGAAGGGTTCTCAATTCAGGATGAACTCTCCTGTGCATGACCTTGCTGTGTCCCAATGTAATCTCTACTCTATGAGACACACACACAGAAGGTGTGTGTGTGTGTGTGTGAGAGAGAGAGGGAGAGAGAGAGAGAGAGAGGGAGAGAGAAAGAGAGAGACTCTATACTAGTCAGACATAAGTGATTCAGATTGGAACTACTGTAAGGTTGTGCCACATTGACTGAACTACCAGTGGTGAAATGTATCACGGTAAAGTGCTAGAAATCACAGACGCCAGCCAGGAAAAGAACTGCTGAGATCTAAGCCATGCGTGCTCTAAGTTTGTAACATCAGACATCAGGACTACATTTATTATTGATTCTGCTTTCAAATAACTTGTGAATAAAACTCAGGAGAGCAGGCAGCTCGCAGAGAATGCCTCTCCACATGCAAACTTAGAAACACATCTGTCTGTATGTATGTTATGTACATTTTCAGGGCTAAATACAGGGTTGGAAAAGACTGCAGGTTCCTGATGTGGTATTCCCCTCTGTAGGCTCTGAATATGTTTTGTTACCATTGGTTAATAAAGAAGCTGCTTTGGCCTATAGCAGGGCAGAATATAGCTAGGCTGGGAGAGATAGAGAGAGAGAATGGGTGGGGCTAGGGAGATACCATGTAACTGCTAAAGGAGAAAGATGCGAGCTGCCAGCCAGGTAGGCCACAACCTCATGGTGATTCGCAGATTAATAGAAATGGGTTAATTTAAGAGTTAGTTAATAAGAAGCCTAAGCCATTGGCCAAAGAGTGTTGTAATTAATATAGTTTCTGTGTGATTACTTGGTTCTGGGTGGCCGGGAAACCAATGAGCAGTCTCCCCCTTAGGTTCATTTTCAAAAGGTTGCTTTGCAAGTAAACAGCCCAGGAGTGGGGTGGGGGATATTCCCTTGGACAACGGGAAGCGGGCGCCATGTGACACAGGGCCAGAATGAGGGTCTCATACCCGACGTTGAAGTACTGTCGCATTTCCTGCCTCCGGTTCCGCATGATGGCCTTGTACTCCCCGATGCGCAGCTTTTTTCCGTCCACCAGGCATGTGCGCTTCGGCCTGGGCTTGTACTTGTAATCTGGGTACTTCTCCAGGTGCTGCTTGCTGAGGCGGGCCTGTTCTTCGTAGTATGGCTGTTTCTCGAGGTTGGTCATCGCTTTCCAGCGAGATCCTGTGGAGACAAGGGTGTTAGGGATGCCAGCGTGCAGTGCTTCTAAGAATCCTAAAACAGGAGATGCCACAGCGAACAAGAAAGAAATGGAGAGAAAAAAAATGTTGGACAAATTCCAGAACTATATAAACATGTTTCTGATTAGCAAGATCAACTTGAAAGGCGAGATTTTCACAAGAGCAGAGGTGTCTGCGAGGAAATTATGCACCCAAAGACATGAGCACTGGGCAATGTATTATTTTTGACTTGAATGAACAGTTTAACTAAACTTTCTTATTATGCACTCAGAAGCTCAAGAATTTTACATGATGCAGTTAAACTGCTAAAAGCTCCATGTGAATTCATTGCATCTTGTGAATCTCTAACTCACTGAGTCTTTGAGTATTTCTATGTTGAGGGCACATTGCTTGTCACCAAAGTTCATAAATCACATGCTTTCAGAAGTCATGTCTGTAAAAAACACTGTGCTTAGAAAATGAGTGCCCCTAAATAGGTCCTTAGAATTAAGGTTATAATGAGGAGTCGGACTGGGGGATCGCCATGTGTGAGAACTGCCGTCAGGACAATGGTCATCTTGGGTCCTGGATGGCTCATCAGCCAAGCCAAACTCACATGGTGGATGGAGAGATCTGACACCTGCAAGTTGTTCTCTCTCCTGCATGTGTAAGTCCCCAGGTTCACACAATTAGCTATAATCTTTTAAAGACTCCTCTGTCATCTTGTTACTATCGTCTCCCATAGTCCTACAAGGTAGACAACCTTCCTACCTATTTTCATAGAGGAGAGAATTGATCTCCACACACATGAAATCACCTACCCAACACCTACAGATATGATACATAAGTGTGTGTTCTTACATGCATGTGTGCACATACTCCATAGTCTAGCAGACACTACAAGCAGCGTAACAAATATTCACAGAGTAAGACTTTGATTTAACAACTCTCAAAAGAAAACCTGCCTCATCTCAAGATAACCAACATTACAGACATTGAACACATTTTCCCCTTTTCCTTATTCTGTGTTGAATCTAACATGGATTTAGAGGGAAGAGAAAACAAGTTTGAAGCTTCACCTAATATAGCGTTTGATAATTCTCGGTTTAGAACTTAGATGGGATGTATGCTTCGGTTCTGTCAGTATGGCCGAGAATGCAGGTGGTGGGATTGCTGTAGTCTTAAGCCAGACTTTAAAATCTTAGAGCAGGTGAGGTATGCTTCTCTGAAAGAAAATTAGCTCAACCTGAGTCAAATGCCTGAGCCCTGCAAATCGAAACACAGGAGCTGCCTACAGCTGCAGATGGTGTACGGTCCCATCTCTGCGCCAAGACACAGCTTGGAATACCATCATCATTGTGTGACAAGACTAAGAAGGGAACGCTAATCTGACTAGTGTAGATCTGACTTGTAAATGTGAGGTGCTTAAAGGCAAGCCTCTCCGAGGTGGTGGAAAGCAGATATAGTCACTGGGTGGAAGCTTCTATGGGCAGGTCAGTAGGTAAGGGTGGGCAAGACAGAAAGGTAGGAAGAACACAAGACCCTATTTCCTGCCACTCGATGGCCTGTGTCCCTCAAGTAGGACCATCACCCCAATAATTATCATGATAAAGTCTTTCCATCTCAAGTCTATCATTACAGCAAGGGAAGGCCCTTCCCTCCCTTGGGGATCATCTAGGGGATAGCTTAGAAGCATGCAGAATCATGAGAGTCAGGTGGGGCCAGCACATTGTTGAGCATCCTCCCCTAGGAGTACAGAAGAGGTACACACGCCACATCATGGGGTGGACAGGGAAGCCTCTCCTATGAGAGCACCAGCCAACCTGCCAGCAGGGTTTTTCTCCCCAGACACCATCCAGACAGCTTCTATAGTTTCATTTTACCCAAACAAACTCGGTTTAGCAGAGTTCCTTGTTTTCATTCCAAAACCCGTGCTTCAGCATGTCCAGTGTGATCAGGCCATAGGTCTGTAAGTTCAGCCCTAAATGCTATCTCAGGTTACACACTAGAACAGTGCTTCCTAACCTTCCTAATGCTTCAATACAGTTTAATACAGTTCCTCTTGGTGATCCACAGCCATAAAACTATTTTGTTGCTACTTTATAATTGCAATTTTGCTACTGTTTAGAATCGTAATATAAATGTCTGATATGCAGGTTATCTGAGGGTCACAACCTACAGGGTGAGAACCACTGCTTTGGTGGGATTTTCCTATTAGTATTAGATGACCCTTCTGGGGTCATCACAAACACAGCTAATATTAAGATACTATTGAAGGAGATTAATTCTTTTCATGGCATTTCTCGCCAGGATGTAGACCAGCTTTCAAACCACAGATCGGCTCATAAGGGTCAGTTTACCAGAAACAGCCCCCTGGAAAGGAGAAATACAATGAACATCATGGGTCTAAGGCTGTTGACTTAGAGCAAATCCTACTACCGTCTCTGAAAACTGAACAAAGAAATAAAGGAATTCAATTAGATTCCGAGGTATCTGGGATTACAGGTTCTGCATGCCCCCCACTACTCAGATTACAGATTTATTTATTCATAATCCCGAACTATGATACTTAAGTACTGATGGGGATGCAGTGGCCCAACTCCATCCTAGGACCACCACGCAGTCTCAGTTTGGAGGCAAATCCTGTTGAAATCTTTAAGAATTCCTCCGGGTGAGGATAGCCAGCTGGTAAGTTGGTTTTGGTCTCAGTGGCTCCCCAGTGACAATAGCAACTGACTACAGACCCTACAAATACACTCAGAGGATGGTGGCAAAGGCATTGTGGTAGAACTCCCCCTTCCCCCAAAAGATGAAAACAGTTACTGGGCTTGTGCCTGCAGCCATGTCCAATGAGGAAGTGGCTTGCTGCAGACTGTTTGCAATGAAAATAAATAGTCTATTGGGAATACCTCCTCATAACAAAAGAGTAAGTTACAACAAAAAATATTTGATGCAAATAAATAGACTATTGGGAATGCCTCCTCATAACAAAAGAGTAAGTTACAATGAAAAATATTTGATGCTCAAAATAATAGAAAATAAGGAGCCTTCACTCTTTCCCCCAACTTCTTCTGAGTCTGGCAGTCTTCTAGAAGGCTGCCTCTGCGCTGAGTAGCTATGTCATCTCCATGGGGCATGTAATGAATTTGCACATTTTACTCCGACTACTGTATATCTAATCAGAAAAAGATGTCCCCCAGTCCCTGATCTCGCGCCAAACAGTAAAAGGTGATTCCGTATGTTAACAATTTCAGCAGAATGGCTTATTAAAACCAGATTTTAGGGTATTATAAAATGCTTAGAAGCCCTTTAAAATGTCAACCAGGATCCCCAGAGACTACGTAAAATGTCAACCCAGCTCAAGCGCCTGTTTTAAGCAGAATGAATTAGCAGCATGCTGTCGGAGGCTGTTATCCAAAACAATCAGTAAAGAGAAAAACATCAAGCCTTCTTTGTACTTTTATGTGAAATAGGCCATTCAGAACCATCTTGTGGCTATTTGAAGATTTTATATTTATTTAGAGCGAGGACTAAATATTCAGGCCCCAAGCATTTCAGTGTTGAGTTTTTGTGTAACTATACATGCTATATGTTTAATTAAGATGGCTTTGTCAGTAAGGCTTGGGCTGGAACCGGCTTCTGTGTAGACTATAATGGCTGAGATCGTAGGGCGACTCTCACCTTCAGTCAGAAACGGATTTTCCTAGCCAGTTAGCACTTCACCATAAAGAATCTCTGTAATTTTCTAGGAAAATGATTGTCTTAAAAAAATCAGAAACATTTTAATTGTTTGTGTGTATGTGTGTGCGTGAGTATGTGTGCACACATGTGAATGTGGTTGATAGTGGAGACCAGATGAGGGTTTTGCATACTCTGTACCTGCAGCAACAGGAACTTGTGAGCCTCTTTTCTTGCGTGCTGGAAACCTAAGTCAGGCAGCAAGCGTTCTTAACCACGGAGCCGCCTCCCGTCGCCAGGGCGCTGCTCCAAACCGTCTCCTTTTCTGCCTAGAGTACAGTTTTAACCGGTGGGGTGGGCTTAGCACTGAGCTCATCTGTCACATGGTTCCTGATAAAGCAGGCGTGACATGTTCAAATTCAGGGAATTCCTCCAGACATGGTGGCACACTTTTCTAATTCTAGAATTTGGGAGGGAGAGGCAGGCATGTCTCCATGAGTTTGAGGCCAGTCTGGTCTATATAATGAGGACTTGTCTTTAAAAATTTTGGAAATTTGTGATTTGGGTAATTCATGATGAGGAGAGACTAAAGTCATGAAAGGAGCTGTAGATCAGCAACAGTAGAGATGTTAGAGAAACCTGTTTCCCTTCATCGCTTCCAGCATTTTACTTTGTACAGATTTATGTTTTTAAACGTAGAAATCCTGTTTCTGCAACTGGGCTCCACTTGTTCTAATCTTTCAGAAAACATTTGTGTATTCATCTGAAAACTATTTCAGAAGAAAACACTAAGACACATGCATGGAGAAGTGTGTGTGTTTCCGTGTGGTCTGATGGCATTGCATGTGCACCTTGTGACCTGGGTGGCCCTTGCCACCCAGAATATGGGAATTATAAATACAAAAGGGTGCATTCACTTACTGCTTGTAGGCTCTCAGCTCTTCAGTGCACAAGCAAAGGTATTTCTTTATAATGTACATGTGATTCCAAGAGCATCATGGATTTTAATAAAACCTAAGTAATGTATGCATATGCTACTTCTTATTTTCAAGTCCTTTTTTGGATAGAGCTGGGTGTTTTCGTTCCGAACTCTAATTTTAAGAGAATGGGCAATGTAAACTCTGCCTTGCTGTTGTGCTGTGTCATGCTACTTGGAAATAAAGGTGAAGAGCATGGTAATAACACAGTGACGACAAGGTCAACAGACAAATGCAGAACAGAACTTTCCCCTCCCTTTCGCTTTGTCTGGCTCTTGTCTGCAGTAAGTCTTTCTATATTCTGTGCCTTTCTTCCCTCCCTCCCCATCTTCTCTGCTTTTGCTTTGGGGTAAATGTGTGCTTTGTCTTCTGGTACGCTGCGGGCTCTCCCTGTAAGTAAAACTTCTTTTTGGTTAAGCTCTGAACTATGCTACATCCCTAAGCATTACCAAGAGCAGCTCTCGCCCACAGGGTTATTGAGCATAAAGGAATGGATATTCTAGCTCTCAGGTTCTGATTAACCAACCTGTAGCTTTTCACTCTGCTTCTCCCAGCACTCCATGCATGCTAAACAAAACTCTAAAATTAGGATGCTTCTACAAAGGAGCACAAGAGAGGGCCGAGGCCTGCATAACTACTTCACAAGGAAAAGAAGAACAAAGGTCATGGCTAACTATGGATGGTTCATCTGAAAGCAACACATCCTCTGCCATAAATCTAAAAGCGGGGAAGACAGTGCAGGAATGGGCGTGGCCGCTCCTCAGGGGGCATTACAAACTGGGCCCTCAGTAATGGTGCTAATTTTCTGGAGAAGCAGCCTGCCTTCCATACCCAGCATCTTTCCCTGATAACATGAGAGTACCACACATCTCTTGGCATCCACTCAGGCCTCCATGCTCTCCTTACCCAGTATCTTGCTGATGTTGGAATTGTGCATGTCAGGAAAAGCCTGAAGGATTTTCCTCCGTTCGTCTTTCGCCCACACCATGAAGGCGTTCATAGGACGCTTTATGTGGGGCTCGTTGCTACCACGTCCTCTTGATTCCCTGTAAATTCTTGACTCTGACACTCCGGCGCTTCCTAGAAACAGGGAACATCAGCACGTAGGTCAGTGTTGAGATGCTGGCAACATTCTTCCCCGATGACTGTTTTCTGAGTCTACTAAAATATCTGAAAACAAAAAGCACTTCTGATAACGGAACTCCCAGTTCCTAAGGCAGATGCTCGCTTATGAAGTATCTGTGACAAGCCTGCGGCAGCAAATGTGTATTTTTAACCCAGTTCTCATTACTTCTTGGGCTTTCAAAGGACTGTGGACAGTTTGAGCGTTTACTGAAGAGCCCACGGGAAGCTGGGACAAATCATTTTTTTGGATTCTTTGGGCATATCAGTATTGTAGAAATAGTATAGATGTAAAGGATCTGATCAGATCACTGGACTCCTAGGGCTATGGCATGCTGGGTTAGGAAAGACTATCTCAAGACTGTGAGAACCTGAAGCAATTGTACCTCCCTTTTGTCTCTGAGGACACATTAGTAAGAACATGCTATGTAGAATTCCAACCAAAACAATATAAAGATCTTCCTTAAATGTGGTTAGTGTTTCTTTTTAATCATCTATCTATCTATCTATCTATCTATCTATCTATCTATCTATCTATCTATCTATACACACACACACACACACACACACACACACTTTCACTCTATCCTGCCTATAAAAGGCAATGGATAGTTGCAGGATAAAGAACCCATTAATCAGTATGTTACTACTAGTTCTTAGGTTTTATGTCATTTGTAAGGTAGGGGAAAATCATATATTTCACTGAGTGCTTTCTTCTTACATGTTATCAAAAAACCAATTGATGGTTGTATTTAGATATCAAAGGTCATTGATGATAAGATCACACGGAGCCTCAGGAAGCTGCACTCTCCCTCCTCTGGCCTTATGTGACTTCATCAAGCATCTCTGGCAGAGTAGCTCACAGCTTGGAAGCCAAGATGCTTGGGCTTGGGCGCTGAGAACAAGGGGAGCCAGGAAACATGGCACTCTGCAGCTATGCCTCCACTGTTGTCATTACTACACACACACACACACACACACACACACACACACACACACACACACGGCAAAAAACCTAGATTCTGTGAGTTTCTAGACCTTGTGCCACCAAGAAAATCATGTCTTTCTTTTTAAATTCCCTCCTATCCATCTGTATATCTTAATCTGAAGAATCAGTAAACAATCCACCAATATTGCCTCACAGGATTGGTAAATTAAAAACAATAACAGCAAAATAGCATCTCTCTAGGTAGCATGATTCACGGTTCCTCATTCATTTTGTGCTCCTTGCTCAATGTAGACTTGAAGCCACTTTGCATACGAGCACCACTCAATTAGACAATGGCAACACAAGCTTTGCTGTTGTAACGTTCATTGCCGGAGTATATTTTATTGTGCAAGCATAACTGAAAATTGATGGAATGTGTTACGACCAATAATTGCCTCTTGATTGACAGGCGGCCGTGCTAATGTACAGCATCATCTTTCTGAAATGGGTTTGTAACTAGGGGATGAGCAGATGCACATCTGCCGCTTCTGGTTCTTACACCTTACAGCAACAGAAGCCACGAGAGCGGCAGTGCAGGACTTTGTCAACCCTAAATAGGCTCTTTGTGTGTACACCAGCCAGGTTTATTCTCCCCGGTGCTCTAGCAAGATGCATATGGGAATGGCTGTAAGATGTTGTTCTTCCCGGTGCCCCAACTGCACAAGTTCAGTTTCGATGGGATCACAAAGGGTTCAAGGTTGCCTGGCTTTTGACTGGTGAGAACCTTCATGACCAGAGAGGGGTGTGTGCTGGGGAGTCCCTGGGACACCCCTCTTCTGCAGTCTGGTTTCAACGGTTTGCTGAGTCTTTTTCCAGCCTGCAGCATGGACAGGAAACCCAGTTGGGGTCCTGTATAAGAGCAACTACACTTTCTTCTTATGCTCTCTGGGTTTGGGTATCTGGCTGCTGGCTGGGGTGTTTCAAGTGACACAAGCTTGGTATAGGAGGGGAGTGTGGACTTCCCCAGATGGAGGGCCAGTAAAATGGGGTCTAGATGCGGACTTAGAGTAATGTCTGTCAGTGTGAGGACAGTGTGTCAGGGACGGCTCCAAATGCAAGGAAAATGCCCAGGACATGTGCTCTTCCCCGTATATTTTCCTGGTAAAGCAAACTGCAAAAGAAGCTGATAGACACATAGTTCCACAAAGTTTGGTGCACAGGAAGTAAGGAGGTGAGAGGCAGGGTGGCTGTTGGGCGAGAGTATTTGCTTTGGAATTATGTCATCTTAGACCTAAGTCCTGTCCCTGGCACTTATAGCCCATTCATTGATCCTGGGGGAATGACTCCAAACTGCTAGGGTCAATCTCTTTGTCTGTAGTGATAATGACAGGTGCCCTGAAGCAAGAATGACTGAGGGACTGTCCACTGTGATGGTCAGGGAGACAATGGTCTTCCTGTCTATTCTCTTTTCTGTCTTAAGCAGTTCTAAGCACACCTCCACCCCTCCATCCAGGGTTCTGAATGAGTAATGGTCACAAACCGTCGGAGTCTCCACTCAGATTGAAATCCATCATTCCATGGCTAAATTTTCCTTCTTCACTCTGTTTAACTGCCAGCTGCTGAGTCAGGCTCTCCAGTGTTGTTTTTTCCTTTAAAAAAAGAAATTGAAAATGAGAATCTTGAAGCTATAATTACTCACGGACATTTCTCCCCTTGGGCCATATGTAATAAATTGGCTTCTGGGCAACGTGGGATATTGGTTTATTCACCTTTGCATGGTCAACACAGCACACTGAGGCAATCAAGGAACATAATCAGCAGGGATTTTGAAGGAACTCTGACTCTATCAAATTCTTAAAAAGTCTTGGCATTCATTTGGGTTTTGTGTGCCTAGAGGAGCTAGGCTGGGATCCTTGGAGACAACCTTCCTCAGTCACAAAATGCACATAGAGATTTCCCATCAGCAACCTGTTCTGTATTTGGAAAGCCTGCTTCATTTTTATTCAGATAGTAGAGGTGTAGGGGTGGCATAAGGCCCAGAGAATGTTTTCCAGTAGTCAGGTGACCAGAAACAGAACTCAGAGGTGTTCACCTCCGGTTGCCATCTTCCAAATGCCATCCGCATTGCTCACACAAGGGTAATGAAGGCACTTAAATATTCATCACTAATTGCTTGTCAAGGCTTCATACATCCAATGGAAGTGCCTGATACTTGGACCAATATTTGATTTGGATTGCTCAGCCAAAATATTGAGTTGGCAAATTATTTGAGATACAAATAGACATAAATTAGATCTCAAAGACATCAAGTCTTTTAAAAGCATGCAGTATGTGGCTTACATTAGTGGAGAACACGGTGTTAAAAATGAAATGATGTTCAAGAAAAATATAATGCTTCGTCTCACCCCCACATGATATTAAATTGCTTCCAAATTAAGAAACCAGTTGACTCTGAGAACAGGAAAAAAAAAGCATGCAAGGAGAGGTCCACCACTTCCTCTTAAGTTTTCCAGCCATGCTCTCTGGATGATATGGTTATAAGATGGTTTCAAGAAAGGCAGCTCCATTGGCTTCTGCAGCTATAGCTCAGGTCTCTGACAGTTCTCCAGACTGTCAGAGAGAGATAGTCATGAATGATACTAGTACATCTATAAGTTCACTGGTAGTTCTTGCTACCCATGGTAAAATGTTCACATAACATAATTGTATTACAGGAGGAAGAGCCCAGCAAATGTGGTCACAAATGACTAATGGGGCATTGAAATCCTTAATACAGTGCAGGCTTTATCTTGGCAAACATTTGACAATAGTACAATTGTAAGAACTAGATTAAAATTTCTATCAAGTCTGTGGCCTTGGAACTCTGTACTCTATTCATCCAAGTCCGTATCTGACTTGATGGGAAAAACTTAAGTGTCTATCAGCAAACAAGAGAGCCCAGTTTACAGTCAGGCTCACAGAAGCTGAAGGAAGTAGACTCTGGCCCAGTTTGTTTTGGGTTTGTAACCTCTGGATGGATTTCTTTGTTTTCTTTCTTTCTTTCTTTCTTTCTTTCTTTCTTTCTTTCTTTCTTTCTTTCTTTCTTTCTTTCTTTCTTACACTTATGATTCATAACAGTAGCAAAAGTACAGTTATGAGGTAGCAATGAAAATAATTTTATGGTTGGAGGTCACTACAACATGAAGAACTGTATTAAAGGGTCACAATGTTTAGGAAGGTCAAGAACCACTGCTCTAAAGGGACTGATATGGGTGCTATCATTTCTAAGACTCAATTGTTTGAGATTATACCTTTTAGTTTCAATATTTCCTTTTACAGAATCCTCTTTCAAATATGGATGGGAATAAGAGTAGGCGTGACTCTCGCAGACGTCAGAGTTAAATCTAGCCTGAGTAGCATCAACTTCAATACAATAAGGAGATAAACACAAGTGGGAGCAGGGTGTGGGGGCAGGGCTGGTCATTTCAGGACTTGGGAGGCTGAGGCAGAGGGCTTGCTATGAGTGTGAGGCTATCCTGGAACACACAATGCGAGCTGAGGTATCCAGAGTTACAGAGGAAGGCCTTGTGTGCTGTCGGAACTAACAAAGAACTAACAAAGACAAGAACAACTAACCAGCTAGCACAGAGGTGTGGAGGAAGACATTGGAAATCACACACACCAAGGTTCAGGAAACAAGGAAATGTTGATGGACAAAGGTCATAATTTTCCACTACCTTCATAAACTTGTTTCCATTGGGATCAGGTTAATAAAGTCATATCAATGATAATTTTTATAGAATTTGCCACAGTATGCCTCAGTTTTATGAGCAGGTTCTTAAACCACCAACGCCAGCAATGCCAGGGAGTAGTTAGACTTTCCTGGGCTCTTGTTACTATTCAGATGCTGATCTAGAACTTCTTTACCTTCATCCAGTTAGAAAGAGCAGCAGCAGAGGTATAGCAACCTTTAAAAATACTGGCAAAAGGTCTTTCCTGCCAGGGTCATTGCAGAGTAGATGAAAATAACCCTCACAAAGCAGTCAGAACAGAACCTTGGTGCACATATAAGTATGAGCCAAATAAAATATCCCATCTGCCCCTCTGCTGACTAAAAATGAGCAATTGGACAGCAACCAGATCTCCTTTGGAAGCAGAGTCCTGTTTGGCTAACCTAGCCTCATATAAGTCTAAGGTTTGCTAAGACCAAGGGGAAATATTAGGTTAAGATTCTGTGAAGTCTTTTCTGATCTTATACTGTCCTGAACGAAGATCAGATGATTGTGCCTAGCCGGAAGATGAGCAAGATGAACCCCTGTGATCCTGGCATTTGGGAGGTGGAGGGAGGTATTGCAAGTCTAAGGACAGCCTGGTCAGCATAGTAAGTTCCAGGCCAGTGGAACTACACTTGGATCCCAAAACACCAACGGAGTAAAAGAAAGCCATCCATGTAGCCCCGGTGGTTGTGGGGCCAGTGTGTGGAATTGCACAGCTCTCCCTAGAGTCTGCATGCTCACGTGTGGCATGACAGCTGGCCTGTGGCTCTCCAGCTTATCTACTGACTCCACAATAGGAAAGAGCATTGACTTGCTTGCATAGGACAACAGTGTAGGGACCCAACAGAACAGCGGAAACATGACTACCCTTTCTATTGGAATGGAAAAGCCAACAGGGATTAACAGGGAAAGGGGCATATTTAAGATGAGAATATGTTTAAGTAAATCACGTAAGACATCTGAGTCTCAGAACCCTAATTTTAAAATTTGTTTTAAATGTGAGACAAATTCTCATCAACTTGCAATCATTTAAGAAATTTACATTTTCGATATTAAAAAAGAAAACTTCATGGGGAAAACTAAACACTAAGGAAAAAAAGACAGTGTCAAACATGTAGGGTTCACAGGAATGGTTATGGGCCTCAGCTCTCTGTGGTAAAGACAGGAAATACATATGATGAAAATAAGATTTGACTTGTTTTCAAAAATCATTGAACTCCTTGTCTTTATATATATCAATGTATTCAATGTTTATTTTTTAACTTTTTCCCTTTCATACTTAGGAATGAGATTAATTAATGTCTTTGCCTATCTAAAAGTCAGAAATTTCCTTCCATTACTATTACATCACATTACACAGAACCAACTGAAACTCCACAGCAAACACAAAGGACAGCGGCCATCTTTGCTGATCTTTCAGAGCGCAGTCAAGGCAGAACTGTGCACAAGCTGTGCCCAGGAGAAGCCAGAGCCTTTGCTTTAGCTCTCTGCTCTTAAATTAAACAGTGCATGGAGAGACAGTTCCCCTATCCCTCTCTGAGACTGGGATTCAGATGGGCAGTGAGCCTCGCCCCCCACCAGCACACAGACGGACCCAAGGAGTGAGATAGGCTGTGGATCGGCTGCCATTAATGGACATCTCTGAAATAAAGCTCCCTAGCTATAAAACTCGTAAAAAGCACATGCATGTAATGACAAAACAGAGTGTGGCTGTCAAATGGTGACTTGGTAGCAGCTAAAGCCCTCTGGCTGCAGCGTTTTGTCCCCCTTTCTTTACGGTCTCTTACTATACTAATGACACGGAGATTAAGGAAGTAGCGAAAAGAAAAGAAAGGGAAAAGATTTTAACCCTCCCATCCAGTTATGTGAACTTCACAGCCCACCAGAAACATCAGAAGATTATTCATAATGTTGTCATGATTTATCAGCTGGGGATGTTTTCATCTGCTGTAATAAAAGATTGAAGAAGCCACATGGATGTCCACCCCCTCAGCCCCTCAGCTTCACTCTTGCTTATTGATAGCTCTGAGCTCTATAAAATAACCATCCACCCACATCAACTAAAAGCACAAGGAGAGAAAAGGCTCTCTTGTAAATTAAGTATAAATTACATAGAAATACACACACACACACATATATACAACACACACTAAGAAACAAAACTCTTCCAACTTCAACAGATACATTTTATAGGTCATGGTAACATTTGTGAAAAACTTCTATTTTTGTTAGATTATACATGGAAACTTTGCATGTCCTAGACACTGAGACCCTTGAGGAATGAGAGAACCACAGAGATGTACGAGCCTGCCAATCAGGAGGCTGGAACTGCCTCTGTATGTCCTCTGGTCCAGTCAGAGAAACAATCAGCCTTAGTTTCTGTCCCTCTACTCCCCAAATTTAATTTGAGATTCAGGCTTGATTTTTGTTGCACATATGATCTCCTGGTTTGAAATCTGGTAGCTAACTTTGTGACATGTTTCTTGAACTGTAATTATCCCCTAAAGTCAGGTGCCCAGTTTCACCTGGTAATGTGTTCAGAAGAGAACCCACTAGGAAGACATGCTTCCTTTCAAAGTGACATAGCTGAAGGTCTATGGGAAGATCAGAGAAACTCACAGTGCCTATGTCAGTTTCTATGCTCAGCTTAACAATAAAAATTATAAAATGATTTGTGGTGACAACTGATGACTCCCTATTAACAATTAAAAAATATAATTGTAAAAGGGGATGCATATTTAAAAAGTTTATGAAGGGTGTTCAAAAGCTGATATGAACCAACTCATTCTGATTTTCATGAAGAAAGGACATTTAGGAACTATACCTACACACGTGACGCATTTTTCAGTAGTGATCACTGTGGATTTGAGCTAACGGCGGTGGGTAGACAGTGTGGTAATGGCGTGAAGCTAGACTGTATGGGCCGAGAGAGATGTTATGGTGCCTTCATCATGTATGCCTGTCAGAACTGCAATAGAGGAAAGCTAAGGTTGATGGTGGTGATGGCTTGAACTTAGTACAGGCTTGGATTACGCTATCAACATCCTGCTTGTTGTGACGGAGAATATGTGAAGGCCCCAAAGAAGCTTAAGATAGGGAAGAAGATAACAGTGGTGGCCTTAAATACCTTAAGAGGCCTGGTGCTCCAGGAGAACTGAGACGTGTTCCTGGTGAGGCACAGAGAGTTTACAGGGCCAAGAGAACACTGACCAAAGGTTGCCAATTATCAGGTGAAAGATACAGAACCACGGAATGAAGAGTCACCGAATGGATGGAGCTATGTCCACCAAATGGGACTGAGATGTTACATCCCTTCGAGGTGTCTAAGTGTTGGCCATGTGACTACCTGCCCACCAGAGATGCCCAGGAGGCATCCATGGTCATGGCTGGTTGAGATAAGGCTATTTTGTTGTCTTTGAATCCTGAAAGCCTACACTATTTTTTTTTTACCAACCTGACTGAACTCCATGTGACAGACATAAAATACTTTGAACAAATGTAAACATTTGTGAATTTTCTCTATCTGTTCACAATTTCTCAAAAGCAGCTCAGTAATACATTTCAACCTTAAAGGTAGGTACTCCACACAGATGGAAATATTGGTTGGATGAAAACATAGTTTGTAAGTTCTATAGTCATTGTCTTAAAGGAATAGGCCACAAGCAAAATTCAGATCTATTCTGAGAGGACACTTACGGACGTGGGCAGTTCATAAAGGACACAGTTGGATGTTCAAATCTAACAAGATTAATTTGTTCTTTGACACAAAGCTCACTGCCAGAGAGAGGACAGTGCCATGGTATCCAGAGTGTGTCATTGCCAGAGAGAGGACAGTGCCATGGTAGCCGGAGTGTGTCATTGCCAGAGAGAGGACAGTGCCATGGTAGC
>PVIU01024740.1:0-24961 GCA_004026605.1 Ondatra zibethicus
TCATCACACCTCTGAATCTAGTCATCACACCTCTGCAGCTGGTCTTCACACATCTGCAGCTGATCTTCACACATCTGTAGCTGATCATCATACACCTGGAAAGCAGAAAGTGAGGAAGACTCAAGTTCAGCTCATTTTTACTTTTATTTGCTGTACAAAGTCTTACAACCAGTGGTTACCCGCCCACTAGGGTGTGGCCTCTTATACTATTTATGCAAATGTAGAGCATGCATCTGGCCTCTTTTCTGGCTATGGGATTCAGTTTTTAATCTCTGTTCCAGCAGAGGATTCTGATTTGTGAGTCTACCCCTAAATAAATAACCTTCTATTTCTCAATTCTGAGCTAGTGTGGGATTTCTTTTAAGTGTCCTTCTTCATTCTGGCATCCACGTGGATTTGGATTCCATACCTACCAAGTGGACAGCCTAATGGTCTAGCCAGTCCACAGCCAAGATAGTCTCCCAACCCTGCCCACCTGGCTTGCTTTTACCTAAGTGTTTTTTTTTGTAGAATCCCTGCCACAGTGGAGCTTACTGCATGTGGCAACTTGGAAATTTGCCAAGCACATGCAGGACTGCTGTGTTCCCTGGCATGGTTCCCTGGAGCTATTCCCTGGCGCAGTTCCTTGCCGTGTGGCGACTTGTATAGCTTCCGGTTTCTGCTCCCTGCCCATGAGTTCTGGGTTTCTTGCTGTAAGGAATTAATTTAATTGCTTTTAATTTGTCAAACAAAGCATATTTCTCAGTATTTAACCAGTACCAAGGCAGAAAACTAAAGTGGCTAGGAAACTAAAGCTGCTGGGAAAATAAAGCGGCCCAGAAACTAAAGTAGCCCAGGACCATTCCTGTCACCACAGTTGCATTGCTTATAGCCACAACTCTGCAAGCACAACATCTGCTGGTCAATAAAGATTACAGTTTACTGGATCACATAGCAGGTAATTAATAAATCAATATGGTGGACTACATTAATATTGAAAATTTAGTAACTTTTTTGCTAATACTATTGATTGTATTATGCAAGGTTTATATGGTTGTGGGGATACTTCAATTTATTGGGTATTGGAATACAGTTTTCTTCTCCATATTCTATCATTAAGAAAAAATATGGCACTTTTAGGAATGATACAGTCTTTACAGACTAATAATGAACAGCTAGGTGACTGGATTAATACCATCAAAAATCAAAAGTTACCTGAAAAAATTAATACTATTAGAAAGGATAACATTGAACAGGTCAAAGCCAGTAACCTAGGCCAAAGTAGGCCTGAGGCAACAAAATTTACCTTGGGCTGGAGAAAGATTGAAGCAACAAATTCCACAGGAGTGGGACTGAACCAGCTACTTAGGCAGGAGTGGGACTGAGAAAGCAAGCTCCATGGGAGCTGGAGCTGGGAGCCAATTCAATCCCTGGACAATGGCAGATCAGGATTAAGCCAGCAACCTAGTCAAGAGACAGCGAACTCCACCAGAACAGGTACAGGGGAGTAACTGCTGAGTGAGTAAGCCAGAGCCAGAGACTACTGAGGGTCTGGACATTAACCTGGGACCTTCAAGGGAATAGACCTAAGCAAGGAACCCTGTGGGTCTGGGTATGAGTATAGGACCTTCTAGGAACTAAACTAGGCCTGAACCAGAACCTCTGCCAATCTGGGCACAAATCTGAGGGAATAAGTGGAAACCAGAGATCTCTGTGGGGCCAGGCATGAGTCTGGGACGTCAGAGGGAGTAGGCTTGAGCTAGGACCTCTGTGGGTCTGGGAATTGGTCTGGGACATCAAAGGGAATAGGCAGAAACCTGAAACCTCTGCAAGTCCGAGCATGAGTCTGGGACTTCTGAGGGAGTAAGCCTGAGCCAGGCCCTCTACCGTTCTCGGCACAATCGAGCCCTGGAACTTTGAGGCAGTACACCAGAGCCAGAGACCTTTGCAGGACCAACTCCAAGCCAAGGAGTTCTGCAGAAGGGGATCCAGACCAGGATTTAAAGAAATAGGTCAAAGCTGGTAACCTAGGCTAAGTAGGCCTGAGACAGCAAACTCCAAAGGAGTGGAACAAAGCCCAGGAGCACTGAGCTATCTCCAGGAACACGGAGTAACCAATGGGGTAACTAGAACTGCGGCACTGACTGTACTATGAGGAACAACCATCTGAGCTTTGGATTCACTGGCACCTAGAAGATTAATCAACAGAATCGCAGACAGCCCCAGTGACACCCATTAGAGGAAAAAATGAGTAGAAAAGGGAAGAACACATGTAACACCACAAAGAGTAATACAACACCAGTAAAACCTAGAGAACCTACAACAACAAGACTTGAACAACAAAATATAGATGAAGCAGAAGAAAATGACCTAAAATAATTTCAAGAGAATGTTTGAAACTCTTAAAGAGGAAATGAGAAATTCCCTCAAAGAAATGGAGGAAAAGAAAAACAAAAATTGGAAGACATCAGCAAATCCTTTACAGAAAACTAAGAAAAAGCAATCAAACATATAAAGAAACTATTCAAGACTTGAAAACTAAAATAGAGACAATAAAAAGACATAAACCAAAGGAATTATAGTAACAGAAATCATGAGAAAATAATCAGGAACCACAAATGCAAGCATGAACAGAGATGATAGAAGAGATGGAAGAGAGAATCTCAAGCACTGAAGATACAATAGAGGAAATAGACTCATCATTTAAAGAAAACATTAAATCTAACAAAAGCTTAACCCAAAATATCCGGGAAATATGGGACACCATGAAAAGGCCAAATCTATGAATAATAAGTATAGAAGAAGGAGAAGAAGTTCAACTCAAAAGGACAGAAAATATATTTAACAAAATCATAGGAGAAAACTTTCCCAACCTAAAGAAAGATATGCCTATGAAGATACAAGAAGCTTACAGAACACCAAATACACTGGATCCAAAAAAACCTCCTCTTACCACATAATAATCAAAACACTAACCATATAGAGTAAAGAAAGAATATTAAGAGCTGCAAAGGAAAAAGTCCAAGTAACATATAAAGGTAGACCTATCAGAATTACACCTGACTTCTCATTGGAGACAATGAAAGCCAGAAGGTCATGGTCAAGGATTATGCAGATATTAAGAGACCATGGATGCCAGCCCAGACTACTATACTACCCAACAAAACTTTCAATCAAAACAGAAGGACAAAATAAGATATTCCATGACAAATCTAGATTTCACCAATACCTAGCCACAAACCCAGCCCTACAGAAAATACTAGAAGGAAAACACCAACACAAAGAAGTTGGCTACACTAACAAAAACACAATTAATGGTCTCATAGTAGGAAATCCCAAAGAAGGGAAAAACATACAAATTAACATCACCAACAATGAAAACTAAATTAACAGGAGATATCAATCACTGATCATTAATATCCTTTAATATAAATGACTCAATTCACCTATAAAAAGGCACAGGCTAATAGACTGGATAGAAAAACAGAATCCATCTTCCTTCTACATACAGGAAACACATCTCAACCTCAAAGAGAGACATTGTCTCAGAGTAAAGGGTTGGGAAAAAACATTCCAATCAAATGGAAAAAGAAATAAGCGGTGTAGCTATCCTAATATCTAACAAAATAGGCTTCAAGCTAAAATCAGTCAAAAGAGACAAAGAAGATCTTTTCATATTAGTCACAGGAAAAATCCATCAAGAGGAAATGTCAATATTGAACATCTATGCTCCAAATACAAGGACACCTTCATATGTCAAAGAAACACTTCGAAAGCTTAAATCATACATTAAACCCCATGCACTAATAGTGGGAGACTTCAACACTCCCCGCTCACCACTGTACAGGTCAGTCAGACAAAAAATGTACAGAGAAATAAGGGAACTAACAGATATTATGACTCAAATGGACTTAACAGACATCTATAGAATATTCCATCCAAACATAAAAGAATATACCCTCTTCTCAGCACTTCATGGAACCTTCTCAAAAATTGAACACATACTCGGTTACAAAACAAACCTCAACAAATGCAAAAAAATTGGAATAACCCAATGTACCTTATCAGGTCACTACGGTTTAAAACTAGAAGTCAACAGCAATACTAATTCCAGAAAACCTACAAACACATGGAAATTAAACAATGCTCACCTGAATCAGCAATGGGTCAAGGAAGAACTAAAGGGAGAAATCAAAGACTTCCTAAAATTCAAAGAAAATGGTGACACAACATACCAAAATTTATGGGACACAATGAAAGCAGTGTTAAGAAGAAAGTTCATGGCACTTAATGCCTTCATAAAGAAGCTGGAAAAATCCCATACTAGTGAATTAACAGAACATTTGAAAGCTCTGGAACAAAAAGAAGCAAACTCACCCAAGAGAACTATATGGCAGGAAATAATCAAATTGAGAGCTGAAATCAATAAAATAGAAAAAAAAGAAAACAATACATAGAATCAATGAGACAAAGGGCTGGTTCTTCGAGAAAACCAACAAAATAGACAAACCTTTATCCAAACTAACCAAAAGGCAGAGAGAGAATATCAAAATTAACAAAATCAGAAACAAAAAGGGGGACATAACAACAGGCATGGAGGAAATACAGAGAATCATCAGGTCATATTTCAAAAACCTATACTCCACAAAATTGGAAAACTTAAGGGAAATGGACAACTTTTTGGATAAATATCATTTACCAAGATTAAATTAAGACCAGATAAGCAAATCAAACAGACCTATAACTGCTGAAGAAATAGAAACAGTCATCAAAAGTCTCTTAACCAAAAACAGGCCAGGACCAGATGGTTTCAGCTCAGAATTCTACAAGACTTTCAAAGAAGAACTAATACAAATACTCCTCAAATTATTCCACACAATAGAAACAGAAGGAATATTGCCAAACTCTTTTTATGAGACTACAATTACCTTGATACCCAAACCACAGAAAGCCATTACCAAGAAAGAGAATTATAAACTAATCTCACTCATGAATATTGACGCAAAAATATTAAATAAAATACTGGCAAATTGAATCTGAGAACACATCAGAACCATCATCCACCATGATCAAATCGGCTTCATCCCAGAGATGCAGGGATGGTTCAACATATGAAAATATATCAATGTAATCCACCATATAAACAAACTGAAAAATAAAAACCACATGATCATATCATTAGATGTCAAAAAAGCTTTCAACAAAATACGACATCCCTTCATGATAAAGGTCTTGGAGAGAGCAGGAATACAAGGAACATACCTAAACATAATAAAGACAATATAGAGCAAGCCAACATCAAACTAAATGAAGAGAAACTCCCAGCGATACCATAGAAATAAAAAACAGGACATGTTTGTCCACTCTCTCCATATCTATTCAATATAGTTCTTGAGGTCCTAGCTAGAGCAATAAGACTGCAAAAGGAGATCAAGGGGATACAAATCAGAAAAGAAGAAGTCAAATCTCACTGTTTGCTGATGATATGATAGTTTACATAAGTGATCTCAAAAATTCTACCAAGGAATTTCTATGACTCGTAAACACTTTCAGTAATGTAGCAGGATACAAGATTAACTCAAAATAATCAGTAGCCCTCCTGTACTCCGATGATAAAAGGGCTGGGAAAGAAATCAGAGGAACAACACCCTTTACAATAGCCACAAATAGCATATCTGAGAGTCTGAGAGTCACTCTATGCAAACAAGTTTAAGACTTGTATGACAAGAACTTTAAATCTTTGAAGAAAGTAATTGAAGAAGACACCAGAAAGTGGAAAGATCTCCCATGCTCTTGGGTAGGTAGAATTAACATAGTAAAGATGGCAATCTTACCAAAAGTAATCAACAGATTCAATGCAATGCCCATCAAAATCTCAGCCAAATTCTTCACGGACCTCAAAAAATGGTACTCAACTTCGTATGGAAAAGCAAAAAACCCAGGATAGCCAAACTATCATGTACAGCAAAAGAACTTCTGGGGGTATCACAGTCTCTGACTTCACACTATACTATAGAGCTACAGTACTAAAAACAGCCTGGTATTGGCATAAGAGCAGACAAGAGGATCAATGGAACCAAATAGAAGACCCAGATATCAATCCACACAACTTCAAACACCTGATTTTTGACAAAGAATTAAAAAATATCAAATGGAGAGATAAAAGCTTATTTAACAAATGGTGCTGGCATAACTGGATATCAACATGTAGAAGAATTAAAATAGACCCATGCACAAAACTCAAGTCCAAATGGATCAAAGACCTCAACATAAAGCCAGCCACACTGAACCTTATGGAAGAGAAAGTGGGAAGTACACTTGAACGCTTTGGCACAGGAGACCACTTCCTAAATATAACCCCATCAACACAGACACGGAGAGAAAAATTTAATAAATGGGACCTCCTGAAACTCAAAAGCTTCTGTAAAGCAAAGCACATGGTCAATAAGACAAAATAACAGTCTACAGATTGGAAATGAACTTCACTAACCCTACATCACAAAGAGGTCTGATCGCCAAAATATACAAAGAACTCAAGAAATTGGTCACCAAAAGAAGACATAATCCAATAAAAAAAATGGAGTACATACCCAAACAGAGAACTCTCAACAGTTGAATCTAAAATGGCTGGAAGATGCTTTAAAAATATTCAACATCCCTAGTCATCAGAGAAATGCAAATCAAACAACTCTGAGATTCCATCTTACACCTGTAAGAATGGCCAAGATCAAAAACACTGATGACAACTTATGCTGGACAGGTTGTGAGTAAAAGGGAACACTTGTACATTGCTCATGGGAATGCAAGCTGGTACAAGCCACTTTGGATGTCAGTGTGGTGATTTCTCAGAAAATTAGGAAACAATTTTCCTCAAGACCCAGTAATAGCATTTTTTTGTTATATATCCAAATGATGCCCAATCTTGCCACAAGGACATGTGCTCAACTATGTTCATAGCAGTTTTTTTTTTTTTTGTCATACCCAGAACCTGGAAACAACCTAAATGCTCCTCAACCAAGGAATGGATAAGGAAAATATGGTACATTTACACAATGTAGTACTACAAAGTAGAACAAGTAATGACATCTTGAATTTTGCAGGAAAATGGATAGAGCTAGAAAACATTATTTTGAGGGAGGTAACACAGATACAGAAAGACAATTATCACACTCATAGGTGGTTTTTAAACATAAAGCAAAGAAAACCAACCTACAAACCGCAATCCCAGAGAACTTAGACAACAATGAGGACATTAAGAGAGATTTACATAGATCTAATCTACATGGTAAGAATAAAAAGTCAAGATCTTTTCAAGTAAATTGGGAGCATGGGGACCTTGGGGGAGGTTTCAATTGGGGAGGGGAGATGCAGAGTTGGGAGCAGAGAAAAATGGAGAGGCAAAATTTAAATAAAAGAAAAAAAGGATAACATTAACTTTACAGACTAAATTGAATCCATATCTAAGGGCACTAAAAGATATCTGAAAGAATTCATACTGTTGAATTTGACAACCAAAAATTTTTAAAAAGTTATTATAAGTTAACAAATGGGGTATCTCTCCATGATGGCAATCTGCATGCTATCTAAGTAATGTCCAAGGATGAGATGTTATCTTTAATGGAGAAATTTCAGACCTTGGAATCACATGTGCAGGATGAGGACCCTATGGTCCCTCAATGAAATTACTAGAAATATATACAAGCCAGGAGATTCAGGCTTTATAAATGACAATAGTAAAAAGATTTGAAACAATTGAAAAAATTATTGGAGCTGATGAACAGGGAAAGAAGGCACAAGGACAGGATTCAACATCACCAGTAGCTGTCAGAGATGACTTACCCAGGGTTTTAGCTTCCTACCCTGTAATCTACCCTCAGAAAGCATCAAGTTCTAAAGGCCCAAAGTGTCCAAAGAAGGTAGCTGGATACCTATATGAATGAATGATCTAAAAGAAATTAAGCAAGCTTTTGTAACTTATGGCTTACATTCCACATTTGTTAGGGAGATGATAAAGACATGGTGTTCTAGCATTAAAGCAACACCACATGATTGGATTCAGTTATTTTCAGTAGTCCTGGTTGATGGGCCTCAATTAATGTTCAGAATTTATTTTAGAGGCAAGGCAAACATTTTGGAACAACAGGGAAAAGCAAAAGGCCTTGAGACTTCCCAAGATCAAATTCTTGGTGAAGGTACTTATGCTGACCCATAGGTTCAAGCTCTTTATGATGAATAAATCTTGTCCCTATGTCACAAAGCAGCCTTAAATGCTTGGCCAGGATTTAAGAATCAAGAAAAACAATTGAATCATATACCAGCATTAAACAGGGACAGAGATTACCCTTTACTAACTTTTTACAAAGATTAACTAAGGCTATACAAATAGGAGTAATAGACCCAGATGCTGGAGGAGTACTCATTGAATCGCTGGCTTTTGAAAATGCCAACTTAGAATGCAAAAAGATACTTGGGCCTTTAAAGGTTAGATCAGCTCCTATAGATGAATGGATCCTGCATACAATGAACATTGAGACATTTGACTATAATACTGTATCCTTGGTAGGAGAAGCAATTTCCAGTGGAATGAGTAGGCATCAAAATGCCAAATGTTTTAATTGTGGTACAATAGGACATCTGAGAAATAATTGTAGACAAGGGATTCCTAGGAATAATATCTCATCTGGAATGGTAAGAATAGGAGGACTCACCCTTTAGGTATATGTAGAAGGTGTGGCAAAGGACGACATTGGATCAATGAATGCAGATCAACAAAAGACAGACAAGGCAACCCAATACCATTGAAAAACTCCTTGTTGGGACTCTCACAGGCCCCCAAATCATAAGTTGTCCAGTCATTCCCAGTCACTGTGGAAGACATGTCTTACTGGGAAAATTAAAAAATCCAGAGCTTCTGTAAAGGACTATACTGTTCTAAATGATGGCATAAACATGGAGGATAAATCAAAAATTTCAATAGGAAATAGGAAATGTATATTCTGGTAGACTTCTATAAATGATCAAAGTCTAAAGCTATGAGTGCTTACAAATGGCACTGTAATTGATGCTTTTATAGACACAGGTGCAGACATGAGTATCATTACTCCAGAATCTTGCCATCCAAATTGCCCCCTTAAAGAGGTAGATATTCAATTACTAGGAATTGGATCCATATCTCAGGTTAAACAAAACACAAGATGGTTTGACTGTATTGGGCCAGAAGATCAAAGAGGGAAGCTGAGGCCATATGTGTTGAATATTGTAGTAAATTTATGTCATCATGACATGCTCCAGCAATGGAATACTCAGATTAACATTCCTGCAGTCCCAGGAACTCATAATTTTGGAAAGGATATTATAAGGTACTATACACAAAGGTCATCAGCCATTCAGGCTCTACAAGATCATAAAGCAAATAGCAAACCTTGAAAGGTATCAACAGCCTAACCTTTAAAATGGTTAACTGAGAAACCAATATGGGTTAAGCAGTGGCCTCTAGTTGAAGATAAGTTGTAGGCTTTAGAACAGCTGGTACAAGAGCATCTAGATCCTCACCATATTGAAGAATCAACCAGTCCTTGGAATTCTCCTGTATTTTTTGTTAAAAAGAAATCTGGTAAATGGAGAATGGTGACAGATCTAAGAGCTGTCAATAAAGTAATTCAACCTATTGGCCCTCTACAATCTGGAATTCCTCTGCCTTCTCTATTACCAAAAGGATGGCTTCTTATAGTTATTGGTTTGAAAGATTGTTTCTTCACTATACATTTACAAGAAAAGGATAGAAAAAAATTTGCCTTCACATTGCCTACTTATAATAATTCTCAGCTTACTAGGCAATATCATTGGATTATCCTCTCACAAAGAATGCTCAATAGCCCCTCTCTGTGCCAACACTTTGTAAGTCAGCCATTGGAAATAATATGTAAGCAATTTCCTAAGACTATAATTTACCATTACATGAATGACATTTTGCTATCTGATTCAAACATGGATACTTAAGAAAGAATGTTTGAAGAGGTAAAGAAAGTTTTGCCAAAATGAGGATTACAAATTGCTCCTGAAAAAATACAGAGAGGAGATTCTGTGAATTACCTAGGTTATAAAATAGGTTTACAGAAAATTTGGACACAAAAGGCACAAATTAAAAGAAACTGGTTGCAGACTCTGAATGACTTTCAAAGATTGTTAGGATACATTTCTAGTCCATGACTGACTGTTGGGATAACACCTGATATAATAACTAATTTAAACAAAACCTTAGATAATGATAAAGACTTACATAGTCCAAGAGAATTAACAGATGAAGCAGAAAAGGAATTGGCAATTGTTGAGGAGAAATTTCAGGAGGCACATGTGGATAGGGTGAATTCAAATATTAATTGTATTCTAGTCATGTTGCCTTCCATAATTTCTCCTACAGAAATTTTAATGCAGAGGGATGATATTATATCAGAATGGGTCTTTTTTACCACATAAACCAAGTAAAAAATTAAAAACTTATGTGGAAATATTCTCTGAATTAATTATAAAAGGTAAATTGAGACCTACAACTTGCAAGTATAGACACAGCAGAGTTTATAGTGCTTTTCACTACTGATAAAATAAAAAGGTTATGGGAAGACAATGAACCATGGCAAAGAGATTGTATTAATTTTCTGGGAGAAATTAATTGTAATTGTCCCAAAAGTGATAAACTTAACCTTATAAAGAGAACTTCATGGATTCTTCCCCAAATTGTATGTGATGCTCCAATTCCTGGAGCTTGTACCTTTTATACTGTTGCAAACAAGTCAGGGAAGGCAGGATATGAATCAGAAGAATTAAGTAAGGTAGAAAAAAGCCCTTATAATTCTGTCCATAACGCAGAATTATATGCTATTCTCATGATGCTAAGGGATTTTAAAGAACCTCTTAATATAGTTCCTGATTCACAATATTCAGAAAGAGTTGTCTTGCATATTGAAACCACTGAATTTATACCAGATGATACAGAATTGACTTCATTATTTATCCAGGTGCAAGACATAATCAGGAATAGGCTTTGTCCTATATACATAACACACATCCCATCCCATCCCATATGGGTCTTCCAGGTCCTCTAGCACAAGATAATTCAGAAATTGATCAATTATTGATTGGAAGCATGTGGCAGGCCTCAGAATTTCATAGAAAACATCATTTCAATAGCAAAGATTTAAAGAAAGATTTTTCTGTTACATGGCAACAAGCTAAGGAGATTATAAAGAGATGCCCTACCTGATCTTTTTATAACCAAACAGTGCTACCTGCAGGGACTCAAAAGGACTACCAAAGTACACTCAAAAGAATGAAATCTGGCAGATGGATATGTTCCAGTTTGCTGAATCTGGAAAGTTAAAATATGTACACTACACCATTGACACTTATTTAGGTTTTCAGTGGGCAACTGCTTTAAACTCAGAAAAGGCTGATTCAGTAATCATGCATTTATTAGAATTTTTGGCCACTATGGGCATTCCTGCACAAATAAAGACAGACAATGGTCCAGCATTGATATGAGACAGTTTTTTTTCTTGTTATAATATTAAGCATATTACAGGTATACCACCCAATCCTACATGCCAGGCAGTTATAGAAAGATTAAATTAAACTATAAAGGATATGTTTAACAAACAGAAAGGGGTGGAAAATGCTCCCAGAACTAGATTACATAATGCTTTATTAACCTTGAATTTTCTTTACGTTAATGAGAAAGGGACAACAGCAGCAGAGAGAGAAGTCAGGTAATTGATACACATGCATTCAAACATATATATATATGAATATATAGAGCTGTTTTTGAAGTTGGACACTACCTCTGTCTCTCTCTAAATCTAGCATGTTGTTAAAATAAAAATTCATCGTTTCTGTCTCATGTCTGTAGCCATTATATGGGACAGAAATAAACAGAATTTAGAAAAAAATTTACTGTTCTTCATATCTATTTTTGTCTCTATTGTACCTTTTATTGCATATATCTGTCTGAGTGTGCCTGATCTATTGGGAGCTCACCAAATCCAGCTGGACCAGGACTGAATGAGCATATGATCAAACCGGATTCTCTGAATGTGGCTGTCAATGGGGGCTGACTGAGAAGCCAATGATAATGGCACTGGGACCTATCTCTTCTGCATGTATTAGCTTTTTGGGAATCTAGTCTATATTGATGCACACCTTCCTAGGCCGGGATGGAGGGGGAGGACCTTGAGCTTCCCACAGGGCAGGGTACCCTGCCCCCTCTTAAGGAAGCAGGGGGAGGAAGGAGGGTTAGTGGGGGAGTGAGAGGGGACTGGGAGAAGGGGAGGAAGTGTAAATTTTTTTGAATGAAAAATAAAAGAATATAAAAAAACAAAAAACAAAAAAAGAAAAAAAAGAATATATCTGTATATGTCTATATAAATAATGTTTAAATTTTCTACACTAAACAATGAACTTTCTTGCAGTAATCTTTGATGTTTTTAGGAAGAAAATAAGGCTCCACAACAACAACTCCTCCTGGTTGATATGATGTCATGATGCTGATAGCGTTACTATAAGACCTGTTTTGGATACCAGCTGCTCGAGATGGTTCCAACTTGGTTAGCTGAAATAGTGCACTTTTTTACAATGTTTTGGCCAGACCTCCAAATAGGAAGCTCAGAAAAACCCTACCAATGACTCAGAGACTATTCACAATTATAGCAGACAGTAATCTTGAAACTTAATCATCATTTTACTTTCACAGGATCCCCTAGAAAGAATGTTGCCCCCATGACAGGTGGAAGTAACTCTAGAAGTTGACATCCCCTCTTTCAACAAAGTTTGTCCTCAGAATTATGCACATCATTTAGGGATTGATTATAATTAGCATAGAGTTGGGGGTTTGGGGGGAAATTTTATAGGCTCAGGGATCTCTTTGAAAAAAACGGCTGAAATTGGATGGGGAAATAGTTTAGTGTGAGCTTACTCACACTAATAATAATAGTAATAGAGTGAATACTTGTGAGTTACTTATAGGCAGTTACGTTGCTTTAGATTCTTGTATATTGATATAAAGTTAAATTACATTGAATATTATATGCATGCTTCTACCTCTGCTTAAAACATTTTTTTATGTATTTTTTATATTTATCATATTGCAATGTACATTTCTACCTCTGATCAAGACACTTATACACTGTTTACATTTTGAGGACATTGACCTCATTTGTTGCACAGTTGTTTATTGTAAAATATTCTAATATGAAGTCTTAGTCTTTAAGTTATATAGGTTTTAGAATTATAGATCAATAGCCATCTATGTTTGTCATACTTATAGTTAAACTAATCAAGTTCTTTAGATACATAGAGATTATATTCTGCATAGATAGGTAATCTTCAACCACTTCAAAGAGCTGTAGAATATGGCATTTATATAACTTAGGGTTTTGTTGAAGTGAGAGATGATTATACCTGGAAGCACTGATTTATTCCTGAGAGAATGTTGAGCACCAAAGACACTCCATTTGGAGCCTGTTTTCTTCTTGGCAAAACTAGCATTTGGGTAAAGAAATGCCCATGCCTCAACCACTGACAAGATACATGGTATCCAGAAACGGATAAGCAGGACTGTCAAATCTTGCCAAGACAGGGTAAGATGGTTTTGAAAAATTTCCTGCCTCTGAAAATGGTTTGTCAGTTATTCTAGGCCTTAGCCAAAGTTGGTTGCTTCAGCGTTGCAAATGAGACTTTGTGTGATTCCTCAGGTAGTGAGTTGTCTCTGTCATTTTTGCACATTTTGGAAGTTGCTTGATTGTACTTCCTGCTTATTCAAATAATATTATTTACCTTCTCCAGTCTTCAATGGGGTTGAAGACTAGATATTTGTAGTTACTTGGCCAATTTGTTTATTATACAAGAGTTAAACTAGTTAGGATAGGATAATTGTTGAATATATTTCTTCTTATTGTATACAATTTTGTGATGTGGGACAATGGTCTGTATTCTGTCAATTATATTTTAAATAAACGCTGATTGGCCAGTAGCCAGGCAGGTAGTATAGGTGGGACAACCAGATAGGAAGTAGAGGCAGGTCAATGAGAACAGGAGAATTCTGGGAAGAATGAAGTCTAGTCTGCAGTTCTCTCTCAGCCACAAAAGAAGCAAGATGTGACTGCTCTGCTGAATAAGGTACCGAGACACATGGCTAACACAGATAAGAGTACTGGGCTAATATAAGTTGTAAGAGTTAATAAGAAGCCTGAGATACTGGGCCAATCAGTTTATAACTAATGTAGACATTGTGTGATTTCTTTTGGACTTAATGACTGCAGGGACTAGGTGGGACAGAAACCTCAGACAACAAATGGTGCCCACATGGACAAATGCATCCACATAAAGCCTGAGAGAGCTTGGGAAGTAATTATGACATAAAATAATAGAATAAAGCATGGATTATTGATAGTAACATTTTCTCAGGTGGGCTCTATTTGCTAGAGGCAAATGCATCTCATTTAAGAGAGGCTTCCTGACCCAGCTTTAGCTGTAAAATTTTGCAGCTCTTAAGAGGTCCTGCCACGAAACACTTAAACAGTATTGATAAAAAGCTGACTGAATGCTTTTTGGTTTTCAGCTGTAGCAGGAAAAAAAAACACACCATTTTAAAATGCTGGCTTTCTGGGCTGTCTTGCCAGCGCAAACTCTGACTCTTTCAGGCAGGATGTCCTTTGACAGAGCATTTGACTGTAGTTTGTGAGCATACTGCTGCAGCTTGCTTGCTGGCAGGGACCTTGAAATGCCATAGAGTTGTGGCAGTAAACATGGCTACAGCTGGTACCTTTGCCATGAGGCTGGAATCTCAGAAAGCTACGAAATGTGCTGGATCCAGCTGCCAAAGCAATGGCTTTAATCCTACCCATATTGTTTAGCAAATTAAAGACTCATGTGGTCAGAAAAAGAGAGATATATAGTAAAGAGTGATTAAAAGACAAGGAAAACCTCTAAATAGTTTACAGTGTGTTTAAAAAATATATACAGACTTGGGAGAGAAAAGAAAAAGGTTAAAGTCCTTAAAATAAAAGAGAGTAGTTGGGTGTGGTGGCACACACCTTTAATCCCAACACTTGGCAGACAGAGGCAGAAAGACCTCTGTGATCTCAAGGTGTGGTGGCACACACCTTTAATCCCAGTACTTGGGAGGCAGAGACAGGCAGATCTCTGTGAGTTCAAGGACAGCCTGGTCTACAGAGTAAATTCTAGGACGGCCAAACATTCACAGAGAAACCCTGTCTCAAAAAGTCAAAAATTAAAAGTAAAAATAAAAGTCATAGAATTTAAAGTAAAGTCACATAAAGATGGAAAATACACAGAGAGTATGGATACTGTATATTATTATGTTATCTTTGAATTGTTTGAATGCTGAGGAAGGAGCAACAGCTGCCAAAAGATATTTGTTTATAAATGCTGCTGAATTAATCCAAGATAGGTATTTTGAAAATACCTTGACTTCAAAATTGAACTTAAAAGATATGTTACTTTGGAGAAGAGGTTTGGTTTTGTTTCCACAGAAAATGAGAGGCTATGCATTCATTCTCAGTTAAGAAAAATCAGGCTTGATTAAGGAAGACCACCTGAGAAATATCTGATAGGAGCAGATGGCCCAGATGTCTGAGTTCTACATCCAGAACAGATTCTAGACTGCTGCCTGGGATGATCAAGCCTCACAGGATACTCCAGTCAGGACTTGATCATAATTTTAAATTTTCTTTAGGTCCCCATAAGATTATCAGCAGGAAGTAGTCTGGAAAACTATGCCCACATTCCCAAAAATTGGACTATGGATATTTTCTTTTGTTTAGAATGTTGGTTACAAGTTGTTATGGCTAATGGTCAGGAGAAAAGCTAAACAAAGCATATTAGATTCAGAGTTCTTGTTTGTTTGTTTGTTTTTAAAAAAGAGGGGGAAATGATGTGGGACGATGGTCTGTATTCTGTCAATTATATTTTAAATAAATAGTGATTGGCCAGTAGCCAGGCAGGAAGTATAGGCTGGAAAACCAGACAGGAAGTAGAGGCAGGTCAATGAGAACAGGAGAATTCTGGGAAGAAGGAAGACTAGACTGCAGTCCTGCCCCAGCCACAGAAAAAGCAAGATGTGACTGCCCTGATGAATAAGGTACCGAGCCATGTGGCTAACACAGATAAGAGTACTGGGCTAATATAAGTTGTAAGAGTTAATAAGAAGCTTGAGATACTGGGCCAATCAGTTTATAACTAATGTAGACTTGTGCATGATTGACTTAATGACTGTGGGGACTAGGTGGGACAGAAACCTCAGACAACAATTTTGTATTAGGCTTAGAACTCTCTTATTTAAATGAAAGGGTGCGTTTTACAGCCAGTGGTTACCTGCCCACTGGGCATGGCCTCTTATACTTTTTATGCCTATGTAGAGCATGAGTCTGGCCTCTTTTCCGGCTGTGGGATTTGGTTTCTGATCTCAGTTCCAGCAAACGATTCTGATTTGTGAGTCAACCCCTAAATAAAAAACTGTCTATTTCTCAATTCTGATCTAGTGTGGGATTTCTTTTAAGCTTCCTTCTTCATTTATTTGTTCATTTTCAGGGGCACCATGTAACCTCTATCTCTGCTCTGTTATATTAATTCTTCTTATATCACATTTTTGCTACAATGCTAATATTTGACTCTTAGTGATAGAATGCTTCAAATAAGCTTGGTTTGAGCAAAATAGAAGTTTCTTTTCACATAAAGGCAGGCAACTCAGGCCTAATTCCATGACTCCACAATCATCAATAACCCAGATTTCAAATTTTATACTTTTAAATTCAGTATATGCTGTCCATATCAATATAAAAATCTGTATCTGGCACATTTTCATCATGCATATAGCTTCAGTAAAGCCACATACTTCCTTCCACAGAAGGAAAAGGGAAAATGCCACTTAACAATTTTTCCAAGGGGCTCAGGAGGTGACTCAGCAGTTCCCACCACATACCTCTCATGTAGAAGACCCAGTTATGCTCCCTAACACTGATGTCAGGTGGCTTAAGGTAACCCCAGTTTCCGGGGATCCAACATTCTTTCCTGATCTCTCTGTGAGCGCTGTAACAGGAAGCGTGGGCTGCTTTGGTCCCGACCGCCCTGCTAGCTTACACCCAAAATAATCACACAGAAACTGTATTAATTAAATTACTGCTTGGCCCATTATCTATAGCCTCTTATTGGCTAACTCTCACATGTTGATTTAACCCATTTCTACCAATCTGTGTAACACCATGAGGTCGTGGCTTACTGGGAAAGATTCTAACCAGCGTCAGTCTCAGGCAGGAGCTTCATGGCATCTACCATACAGCCTTCTTCCCAGCATTCAGTTCAGTCTACTCCACCTAATTTCTGCCCTATCAAAAGGCCAAGGCAGTTTCTTTATCCAACCAGTGAAAGTAACACATCGTCAGCAGGACCTCTTACATCAGAGTGCCACTCAATTGCATACACTTTCACACAGACATAGACATGTAATTAAAATTAATTAATCTTAAAATTTTCCTGATGTTAGGGTACCTCTCTGTGAGTGTTCATTAGTGAGGTCCTTCAGACCCCCAGAATAGGCTAGGTTATTACCATACCCTTGGTTTCCAATCATAGGTATTGATAAGACTGTATAGGGTTGGAGAGTTGGTATGTAAGAGTATGTGTTGCTCTTGAAGGGGGCTCACGTTCAGTTTCCAGCACCTACATTTGGAAGCTCACAACTACTTGTAACTCCAGTTCCAGGGGGCATTCAATACCTCTGGCTTCCACAGGCACTTGCGTTCATATGCAAGTACTCGCTCACAAACATATGATTAAAAGTAAAATAAATATTCACCAAATTAAAAATGTGTAATCTTGAAGACACCATATACTTTGGTTGCAAGATAGAAAGGAATCAAAGTGACACTGCAATGGAAGTTCTTCCCTTCTGGCTAACCTTCCCAGCACCAGAAGGTGCTACACAGGGTCTGGGGCAAGAAAAGTTGTCAATAGTCTCACATAGTTGTAAACCCTGCAGACTATGTTACTGGCCTGCTGGCGATGCCATGCTAGTTGGTGCCGTGGTGGCATGACTATTATAAAGGTGGCATGACTATTATAAATAACAATTAGTGGTAATTGTTAACATGACAGAATGTAGAATTATCTGGAAAATAAGTCTCTGTGCATGCCTGTGTGGGATTATCTTGACATGGGATAACTCATTTCAACTGTGGGTGGGACCATTCCTTGGGCAGGGTATCCTAGACTGTAAGATAGAGAAAGGGAACTGAACACTAACAAGTATACATTTATTTCTTTCTGTTTCCTGATTGTGGATGCAATGTGCCTTTGCTCACTGAGTCATCTTTCCGGCACATACTAAAAAGAAATGCAACATCTTATGCATCCTAATTAGTAACAAACCATCATTGCTTTACCAAACAGTAACAAGAAATGACTGCAAAATTCCAAGCATGAGAAAATTTGGCTAGCAAAATAGAGAACTGTTGTCCTTGCTGACTAAAGAAAAGAGCTTTACTATTTATATTACATCAAACACTTCAAGATGGCTCAAGACCTGAAAATCAATAATGCTCCCAGAAGAGCACTGTGATGTAACTTCAGGTAGTAAGAAGGTTCTTGGATACCAAATAATATGAGCCATATAATAATAAAGTAGTTAACATGGCTTCTCAAGAAAATTACCTTTCCTGACAGAGTTCTTGAACTAAGGCAAGGAAATCAGGGCTCACAATTCTCAGTACATTTTTAAAAATTTATTAAATTAAAAAAAATACCAATCCAAATTCCCACTCCCTCCTCTCTTCTCATTCCCTCCATACACCCTCCCATCCTACCCCCATCGAATCCTAAGAGAGGGTAAGGCACATTGCTTTGTGGAGGGTTCAAGGCCCTCCCTACCATATCTAGGCTGAGCAAGGTATCCATCCAAAGAGAACAGGATCCCAAAAAGCCAGTACATGCAGTAGGGTAAATCCTGGTTCCACTGCCAGTGGCCCCTCAGTCTGCCCCAGCTATGCAACTGTCAACTACATTCAGAGGGAATAGTTTGGTCCTATGTTTGTTCCTTCCCAGTCCAGCTGGAGTTGGTGAGCTCCCATTAGCTCAGGCAAACTGTTTCAGTGGATGAACCCTTCATGGTCTTGACCTCTTTGTTCATACTGTCATTCCTTCTACTCTTTAACTGGACCTTGGGAACTCAGTCCAGTGCTCCGATGTGGGTCTCTGCCTGAAACAGACAAGATCGCCTGACAAAATTGGGAGCATGGGGTGGGGGTGGGGGGGAGGAAGGGTAGAAGGAAAAGAGGAGGGGAAAAGGGGAGGGTTGAGGAGAACTTGAGGGAATGGGATCGTCGAGATGGAGGAAGGACAGAGAGGAGAGCAAGGAGAGAGATATCTTGATTGAGGGAGCCATTATAAGGTTAGCAGAAACCTGGCTTTACAGAAATTCCCAGGAATCCACAAGGATGACCCCACCTAAGACTCTCACTACATTCTAACCCAGAGATTCCATTTCAGGAATGGAAGCTGGCCAAAGAACGGAATCCCCACCTCCAGAATCACTTTTTGAGAACTTTGCTTTAGCAGAGGGCAGTCTGGGGCAGCATGAGAAATGCCGAAGTCCCCCTGGAGCTGTGGTAGATGGAAGCCTGTGGGATTGGCTGCAGTATCTGTTCAGTGCAGCTGTGCCGAGACGGGGTGAGAGCAGAAGGCAGCGCCTTGGTTCAAAGCTTTTCTTCTATAGATGTTTATCAATTTGCTGTTTGCCCCAAGACTATTTCCAGATCCTTAACATTATTACTATCAACATTATTATTACTATTATTAATTTTTACTGGAGCTTTGTGTCAAAGGAGCACATTGGAATGTGGTTCCAGAGGTGTAGTTTTGGAGATGTTGGATTTCTTTTTTATTTCTAGTGAATACTTGTGATCTAGATTTGGTTTGGGGAGCTTTTTAAAAGATTAGTTGTTAAACTGGGCAGTGGTGGCACACACCTCTAATCCCAGCACTTGGGAGGCAGAGACAGGCGGATCTCTGTGAGTTTGGGGCTAGCCTGGTCTACAAACACTAGATGCAGGACAGGCTCCAAACCTACAGAGAAACCCTGTTCTGAATCCCCCCAAAGAAGATTATTTGTTATATTTCATCTATTAGTATCATATGGTTGAAGTAGAGTTGGTGGTTGGAAGCCTAGACTGTGCTGTGTATTTTCATTTTAAGTTAGAATTAGTTTTTCATGCTTTCAGAACTCTCAAATAGGAATCACAGTACCAATACGAATAAGGATGCAGAGAGCATATAAGGATACTTGTGGAGTCTAGGGACTGTGAGGCTGGCATAGATTTTGGCTTACAATAACTGCCTGATCAATGGCACAACCGCCAACTCTCTTCACAAGCCAGCTCTCCCACTTTCCCACACAGGGTACTCCAGTATACAAATTCCAACTTGGGGTGGACGCTCTGGAGTGGTTCTTGTCACTCTCACACTCCTCCTTCCGTGTGGTGCCTTTCCCTGAGCACGGGTGGGATGAGTGATGATTTTAACCATTACAGTTTTCTAAAGATGACAGAATATATGCGATTAACTACACATTACTGGGATGGCTCAGGGGTAAAGGTGTTTGCTGCCAAGCCTGATGCCCCGAGTTCAACCCCTGAGACTCCCACATATTTCCTCTGACCTTGAGCCATTCCATGCATGTGCCCATCATGCATGCACACAATAAATGAATAAATAAATGTAATAAAGAGAAACAAATATACATTGTTATGTTAGAAAAAACTATAACATTGATCTTGCAAGAAGACATTCTTCTTTGTGGACTCTGAGAAAGAAAGAGACCATTTGGTGAAGACTCAAATGGCAAGAAACTGACAGCAGCCTTTGACCAGCAGCTGGCAAGAAACTGAGGCCATCTGTCTAGCAGCCTGTAAAGTGATTAGTATTGCCAACAGCCACATGACCTTGGAAGTGGGTTCTTCCATATTTAAGCTTCGGTGAACCTTCAATACAGCCTTCTAATACCACAGCAAACAGTTCAGCTAAATGTACTCAAGTAGTTGATCTGCAGTGACTTAGGCATAATGGATATGTTGTCTTAATTGGCTAAATTCTGGTATCAACAGGCAGCAAGAAGTAACTAATGCAGATTTTTGTTTCTGAAATCAATCATTGTTTGTTACAATAAGTATTGTTTTATTTGCAAATATTTATGTATGTATGTGTATGCACTACGGTGGACAGGTGGGAGTCAGAGCACACCTTACAGGACTTGCTTTTCTCCCTCCACTATGCATGATACAGGGATCAAACTCAAGTTGTCAAGTTTGACAGCAAGGCAAGTACTCTTACCTGGCACCAACATTTTTTTAAAGAAGCATCTTACTATGTATTTCACACTATCCTTGAACTCCCAGCCATTTTGCTTCAGCCAATGGGATGTTTTGATTATAGACATATAGCACCACACCCAGCTTCATTACAATATTTTAATCGGAGCATACTCAGAGTGTTTAGGCACTTTTGATCCTTGAAGAAAGTTTGCTATTTTATTAATGGTCCCTGTGGTGGTTTGAATGAAATTGGTCCCCATGGGCTTATACACTTGAGTGGTTGGTCAAACTTTGAATAATCCTAGCACATTCAGGTTTATAAAGGGAAACTTCATATTATACTTAAGGCTTTCAAGGTCTTTATAATCTAATATCAGGCACTGATAGGCAGGACACAGTACATGTATAATTGTACTTGGCAAGCAGGGTGGTAGAACACATTCCTCTGTTTGTGTGTGTGTGTGTGTGTGTGTGTGTGTGCGCGCGCGCGCGTGCATCTGTCTCTTTCTCTGTGTGTGCAAGTAAAATCGAAAAGAAAAATTGCAGGCATTTGTTGTAGAACATTAGTTGAAGATGTGTTAAATTTGTTAATGCTATGGAACATTTGTCTAATGATGCAGAGATGTGTTTTATTCTTTTATGTTGCATTTGTTCAACTCTGTGAAGCTGTATTAATTTGCCTGCTTATAACACCTGACTGGTCTAAAAAAGAACTGAATGGTCAATAGCAAGGCAGGAGAAAGGATAGGAAGGGTTGCCAGGCAGAGAGAATAATCAGAAGGAGAAAAAGAGGGATCTAAAAGCAAAAGAGGTCAAGGAGCAAGAAAAGAAGGGTCCAGCCACTCAGCCACACAGCTAGCCAGAGAGTCAGAGTGAAAGTGAGATTACAGAAGTAAGAAAAGTAAAAAAAGCCCAGAAGCAAAAGTAGATAGAATAATTTAAATTAAGAAAATTAGCTAGAAACAAATGAAGCTAAGGCTGGACATTCCTAAGTAAGAAAAGGCCTCCGTGTATTTATTTGGGAACTGGGTGATGCCCCCTGCCGGAAGACTAAAAAGAGTAAAAAAACCAACAATAGCCATTGTAGATAATGAAGGATAGAGAAGATTAACTTTTGAATATAATTCTGAAATAATTCTGATGGTTTTTGGTTGGGAAAAATTACCATTTTTTTTTTTTTTTGGCTTGAGCCGAAAGGATGTCATGAATTCCCTGAACTGGAGCCACTTGGTGCAGGAGGTGAAAGCGTGAGTGGAAAGAGACTTAGGAGGAGGACAATTATCACAAGAGTCCTAAGACTGAAGTTAACAGTGCTGGAGATGGCTTTCTTGTGGGTGTGATTAAGATAAAGCGGATGGGCCGGGCGGTGGTGGCACACGCCTTTAATCCCAGTACTCAGGAGGCAAAGGCAGGTGGATCTCTGTGAGTTCGAGGCCAGCCTGGTCTACAAGAGCTAGTTCCAGGACAGGCTCTAAAAGCTACACTGAGAAACCCTTTCTCGAAAGAAAAAAAAAAAGATGAATTAGATGAGGAAGAAATTATATGGGAAAGGAGATGGGTCCAATCAGCAATTAAGATCTGTTCTTAGGCTTCAGTTACCAAATCAAATTGTAATTTTCTGATGATTTCTGGAATGGGGGTGGGACTCCGAGAATCAATGTAACATTCAAATATTGTATAAGAAAAATATTTCCAAATATTTTTCCCTGTTGTCATAGATGCTTCAGTATTGAAGGAAAGAAAAAAAACTAATTCAAAGGGAACACGAGATGGCAGCAGTTTTATCATATAAGGAGAAAGATTGGGAAAGGAAAACATTTGCAATTATCTCTAAAATAAAAGCACGGAGCCTCTTATTCTTTATGTTCTGCGTTCCGTTTCAGTACAGGGCACCACTGCAGTGATGGCTGCGCTCTGTGGCACATGTGCAATTCCTCGGTGCTGAGAAAGCCTCCATCGCACGAGACTGTTTCCTAAAATAAAGCTGTCGCCGTTTTCTGCAGATCACTGTGCAGATCGTCTGTGCTGTCTAATGGAGAGGAGTCCTGTATGCTACAAATTTGTTTTAAATGGTCCAGCATCATTTTTTCTTTCTCCTCCAGTGTTTCATCTTTCTTCATTTCCCATCTAAAAGAAAAATAATAAAATCAGTACTTTTATAACTTTCAACCAATATTCATTATTTCAAGGTGTGGGTATGTGGTCGCTGGTTTACTGGTGTCCCTTTCCTTATTTATTCTCTGCTGACTGCCTTTTGGGCAGCGGTTCATTGGCACTACTGCAGCAGAGTGGGAGAGGAAAAGAACAAGTGAGTATTACATGTTAAAGGATTGCGTCAAATGGGGTTTCTGTATTTTCCAGATTTAAAATGCATATAATACATTTCCTTCAGTGTAGAATGTGTAAATGGTTACAACTTAGTGAGGTTTGCAGAAAAACGACATCAACTGAATGCCTGAAGGGACAGCAACCTCTTCCTAGACTGGGAATAATCAAGTTAATCCTCAAGAAAACAAAGATTACCAAACTTCCATAAACATCAGCTTGAATCCTTTCTGATCCTGGACAATTCGGCACTATAGAGCAAAGTTTAAGAACCTAGACCTATATAAATATATAACCTATAATATTAAAATAACAGGCTAAGCATGCTTACTGCTTATTTCCTTGAAGACTAACACACACCAGCTTCCGACTTGACAAGCCACTGGACCTAGACTTCCAGCAGGGAGGGACTCTTATTTATTCTCTTCTCTTTTCTTAAGTTTTCTACCATTTGTTGAGCTACTTTCCATTATGTTTATTATTTAACGGGTGTGCAAAGCCCAGTGCTGCTGCATCTTCAAAGACTGGCTGTCAAGGCTCACTGTGGCCACGGACAAGAGTGCACCACTGGGTGCCGTTCCTCTGTGCTGCCCGAGTCAGAGCCTCCAGTCCATAAACAGACACACAGGGCATGAGTGCAGGGGGTGGCTTTCTGGTTCTGGAGTCCACACTCTCTGGTCAGTGATGAGCAGTAACTTACATGTCAGAAGCAGGGGAAGCTCAGAGAGGAAGGGACTTTGGAGACACCCTTTTACCTGGGCTTTTTCTCATCTTCTATATCTTTATATCAACAATCTTGTGTGGATCTAAAAACTACCATATCTAGGGCCTCTTTAAGCTCTCTACCTGATCCCTCATGATTGTAATTAGAGCACCATCTATCCAAACTTTAAAATAACTTGAAGATGAAATAATTTTCCCTACTATGTAGGGTAAACGGGACAGTGACAGACCCTCACTTTGGCCCTGAAACCAGAGTCAAAGAAACACATCCTGGCCCTGAGACCAGAGCCAACTCAGCATGAAAACTAACCAATCCCTGAACACAAAACCAACCAATCCCTGAGCATGAAATCCAGTCAATCTTTGAGCTTGTCCAAGATGAAGGATTAAAATCTGACCAATTTTCATCCTAAAACCTTCACCCTGGATAAACTCTGCCCTAAGAAATCCCATACAAGCCCTGTACCTGTTCAGTTTGGAGCTGCCTCTTTCCACCCTGGCAGAGGCAGCCACTTTCCAGGATTCCTCCCGCCCAATGAATTTCTTGAATGAGGTGACTTTCT
>PVIU01024741.1:0-24984 GCA_004026605.1 Ondatra zibethicus
TCACCTCTTCTTTAAAGGACTCTATAACTTTCATAAAGCTACGTTTAAAGTCAATTTCTTCTACTTCATCTGGGATAGGTTGCTCGGGCTTTCCTGTTCCATAATCACTGGATTCTGGTGTTATCATGTTGCTTTTCAGGTTGTTGGACGAATTCTTTGATTGGCGCCTGCCCATCTCTTCTGAGAGTTGCCCGCTCTGTTCCGTTCGGCTCTGCTCGGCTCCTGGGGTCTGGATGAATCTGCGGAAGCTGGTTGAGCTCCTTCCTCGCCCAGGGGTTCCCAGTCCCAAAGGCGGGCTTACTGAGAGATGTCTGCACTGCTCGGCTCGGCTCAGGGTCCGGATGAATCTGCGGAAGCTGGTTGGGCGAGGTTCCCAGCCCCAAGGGCAGGCTTACTGAGGGTTGCCTGCTCTGCTCCGCTCGGCTCCGTGGGACTGGTTAGATCTTCTTATTAGAATCTTCTCTTGTCTCAAAGGAATTTACTGATTTCAACATCAGAATTTTTATGCAGAGGCTGAATTTCATTATTTATTTAAAAAATACACTTGGCCAAATGAAGTCATTAATGTAAGACGTTTACCTCAATGTCTAGCTTACAGCCAGCGTTCAACAAATGGTTTTGACAATAGCTCTCTCTCTATTTAAGTGGCTTAGTTGGGAAGTTGATAGTGACTGAATCTGATGGCTTGGCTAAAACATATAGGATGAAGTTTATCTAAGACCCGGGTTTTCTTCTGTGATCCAGGAGGATGAATCGAGTACACCTTACCCTCTCCCTACTCCAAGTCTTGTTTCAGTTCTCAATAAGCTGCCTCGTGGTTCAAAGTTGAAAATGTCTTCTGATTGCAAGGACTCGAGGAAGAGTGGAAGGCTTCTTAATGTGATGAGCATGGATAGTTGCTGCAGGGTCCTCTCTCTGTGATTGCAGGGTGTTTCTAGAATAATTAAGCAAAACTTCTTTACAAAAAAAAAGGTGGAGGTGAAAGCAAGGCTTAGAGCACAGCCTGAAGATGCAGTTCTTTAAATTTGTCTGCTCAGTCTAGAGCTGAGAATCAAGCCACCTATAAAACATTCACTTCTTGAGGGCTATCAAAGCCATGTACACTCAAATACACAGACAATTCTTTGTCTAGTGAATAAATTGTTCTTACTCATGTACGATCTGTTTTTACTACTTTTCCCAACACTCAGCCAAATTCTTTACTTGTGTTTGAAGGCTGGGATTATTTTTGCTCTCCAGGTTCTTTGTATTGACTCCTAGTTTCCCCAGTTAAGTGCATTGACTAATCTTTGCAAGAGGGGAGATTAATGCAATGAGAATAATGAAGCATTTGATTGATATTATGTGCTTGCCACTCTTCATCAGGTGCCCCCAGTCACCTTCTTAAAGCCCTGCAAAGAGAACAGAACAGGCTCTGACACCAGTCCACCCAGAATATTAATAAGAAGAAATGTAAACAGGAGAAGCCTTTCATTTTGCTAGAACAAACAGGATGATATGGGCCTCTCCATCTCTCAGCTCTGTATCTTCTCCAAGGGCTCAGTCCAATTAGCTGTTTCATATTAATCACTATTTGTGCAGTTGATTCTTCCTGTGGCAGTCTTCCATTTTCAGTTGCCTAGAAGACTGAATGACATTATATTTCTTGGACACTCTACAGGATTCCGGAGAATAGTCATGCTTCACGACTGCATTGCACCTTATTCCTTCCAAAGTCATTTCACGGCTCAGCTGTTTTGACCCTCAAGAAAACCGTCAAATATCCCAGCCCTGTGCACACTCAGTAATTAGCACCATACTTTGTACCTAGCAGGTATTCAAAATAACAAATAAAATGAAGCAACATAATTCTGGCTGAAGGAAGCCAGTAATATTTAATGACAGCAATTCACATGAGCTGTGTTTTTTTTTTGTTTTGTTGTTTTGGCTTGGCAACTTGCTAAATCTAAGCAAGTTTCTATCATTTATAAAAGACTTGATTAAACCGCTGACCAGATGGTCTCTAAGTGAGATGCTGTGATGAATGACCACACCAATCTTCACCTTAAAGTATTTATGGCAGTTGTGTTTCCAGACACTATTGTCCCAAGATATTTTGGTAAAACCTCCAAACAAACTTAGCAGCTAGTTTTCTCATTATGCAGAGAATTATGTTCTGGTTTTATTTGTTTTGTTTTGTTTTTGAGACAACTGTGTTTGTCTGGCTAACTTTTATCCTCCCACCTTGGCTCCAAGTATCTCTACTGCAGGCGTAGCCCACCAGGCTCAGAGAACTGCTTCCTGCTAACACATATTCAAGCTGCACTTTTTAAAAGCACACGAAAAGGACGGTTTGTATTTGTTTTTCCTCTCTTTTCTTCCCTGACCTTATGATTTCAGAGAGATGACCTTTGATTTTGAAACTGATAATTTAGACTCGGCCTCCTTTGAAGTTTGTGCATCTCTAGCATGCTCAGTCCTTCCGATCATAGCATTTTAACTAATGCTTTCACTCCCGTTGTGTTTGCAACTAGCCCAGGCTCTCATATAACGGTGATGCCAGTATTTCTCACGAATCACACCTCTTTGTTACTGAACTTTTCCTTACTGTTAAAACGCACGTGCAACACAGTAAGTGAACGCAGCCTCCTTAGCCACAGGTGACTGTAGCATGGGCATCCTCAACCAAAACATTTTTACCATGGTCACTGAGAATGCCAGTTTGGGGAAGACTGACTTAGGAGCTAAGGTTGCCTTTTGTGGCCATGACAAAATGGTAAGTTGATCCAGGAGAGGAGGGGATAAAAAGAAAAGGGAGGATGGGAGAAGAGCGGGAGAAAGTAGGTGAGAGGGACAGCAGTTCTGACCAGTCATTCATGAATCCATCCCTAGTTGTGTGAGAAACTTCACTTTTTCTTGACCTGAACTTTCCTCTTGAAGATTTGAAAATTATTTTTCTTCTGATAGTATAACTTATATTTATAAAACAATGGAAAATATATCAAATGATTGCACAAAGAGCAAATCATGCTCTTCTCTGGAGCACACTAGCAGTTTAAGGACAAATGTCTGCTTCTAAAATGAAAAGCAATAGACAAAAGCATGAAATTACTGACAAGTAATGGTAGAAGTACAGTTCTATGAGTAAACCACTACCTTCCCCACATTGGTCATATCTAGAAAAAGCCATATATATATTAAATCCCTAGAAGAAAATGGTATTAATGCAGTTTTAGAGTTGGGGGTATTCAAAGATATCTACTGAATTAAATATGATGCCATATTTAGCACAGGGGTTTCACTTTTAGATTACAGCTTTCAAGAGGACTTGACAGTTTAAGGTTTGATTGATAAAAAGAAAAAGAAACATTTGAATGTTTGAGATAAAAAGAAGTATGAGGTTTGCACGCAAGAAAAAAGCAGGTTTGTGAATCAGGAGGAGCTGGCTCTTCTTGTCATAGCATCAGCTCTCAGTACTGTGTTGTCTTGGGAAATTTACCTGCCTTTCTTGGGCTGGATTTCTTCAGTAATAAGCTGGACTAATGATAGTTACTGCTTCTTAGGGTTTCAGCTAATACATGTGACGTGACACAAAGGCCAACAAATAATGAGATGATGACCTTACATGTTGCATTAAAAAAACTTGTGATGTGTGTGTGGGTTTGTGTGTGTCTTAAAATTTGAGATAGATTCTCACTAAGTTGCCTAAGTTAGCCTTGAACTCTCTCTGTAGCCCAGACATATCTGGATGGGATTTGCGGCTTCCCTGCCTCATCCTTTGTAGTAGCTGGATTTACAGCACCAGAGCAGCATCTGCTGCTTTTGGATGTGAGGAAAAGGTATTTAGAACTTATTCATATGTGGTTTATTTCTCATGCACACCTGTGTGGATTTTTGTTGAACTTAGAATGTAAAGAAATATGCCCTACCAATGCATTCCATGGTTATAAAGCATGCTTGCTGTGAATTATGCTGCTCTGTTCCCCTCATTTACAGGTTCCTTCCTCGATCACCTGCTAGACACCTACCTTGAATCCAGTTCTGTTATTGAGCTCAGTAGGTAGCAGATATGGTCCCTAGCAGGTAAGCCTGCAGCTCACCTATCCTTGGAGGCTGAGTCATCTGCTTTTGTTTTTTTTAATTTTTTTATCAGATTAAAAAAAATAAGTAAGGATTAGAGCATTTAATAACCTGCCCAAAATCCCTCAGGTGAAGAAGCTGAAGTGTGTGTATATTTAAAATATGCTAGAGGGTCAGCATCCCCCAGTTCTGGTCATACTCTCAATAAAGATAACCACAGAGGCTCCAGAATGACTTGATGTTGTGTGAAGCAGTGGGAAGTCAGCACCTAACCTTGGAGCAGTTTGCTCCAAGAGTGAGCTCAAGTGTGAATTCTTCACTTCTCTCCTTGTGCCTTCCTTTTTTCTGTAGCTGGTGGTTGCTCACCTGTCTATAATGTGTGTCTCATCTGTGTGGACGCTGTCTGTCACTCTGTTTCTGTCCTTAGCAAAGGGCTTTGCTCTGTATTTTTTGCATCGCGTGGAAAAGGAATGAGGGATTCTTTACAAAAAATCTTCAACAGAGCTTCCCAAGGCATTGAGTCACTGACTTCAACTGAACTCAGCTGACCCTAAAGTGTACAGAAGGGCAAATAATTACAAATATAAGTTACCAAGCTAATATTCACAGGTTGCTTCCCACATTCATGGAGGTTGTTTGTTGTATAAAGTTGATTCCAACCTGTTGGCTCTTTTCAGAAAATGATCACCACATGAATTAGTCTGAGTTGGGCCATTGGAGAGGACCTGATCTAAGATTGTAGATATGCATTAGCTTTGGTTATAAAAGCTGATGGCATGGGAGATCCAAGGCCAGTTAGCTGGTTGTTCCATTGTTCACTTACAGGCAGGTAAAACAACCATACTTGGTACACAGTAGGCTAGCTGCTTAAATTTTATGTGATCTCAAAGTGTATTATTTTACTAACTTTTGAGATCCAGCAAAAAATCTAGTCTCTTTGGATATAAGACATGTTTTATGAAAACTTTGTCACTACCGAGGTAGAGCCTGAAGTAGCAGCCTGGTTCTAAGGAGAGAGGAAGGGCTGCTCTGCTCCGGTCTGCAGAGAGTGCTCTGCATCTAAGGAGAGAGGAAGGGCTGCTCTGCTCCCGTCTGCAGAGAGTGCTCTGCATCTAAGCACTGAGGTGCCTTAAACAACGCTTAACCAGGCCATGATTCACTGAAAGTGTTTCTTCTGTTCCAGTTTCACACGCCTCCGGGCTGAGGCCAAACCAATGCCGGAGCATTCATAGACCTTGCTTCCCATATGCGTCACTGGGAATTGTTGCTAGACAACAGCGGACTGGCCACTGGTTGGTTTTATCCCACTGATGGCAAATTGACCCGATTTCAGCAAATATCTATGGGCTCGAAGATCACTGGAGAAAGAAGGAGAATTCCATTGAGACTCCAGTGTAGCAAAGCACTTTCAGCCTCTACAAAAGCCCACTTCCACAAGCCTAAAGACGGTGCCAGTGCCAGTGCCAGGGAGCTGTGTCAGAAGCCGTCCTCTGCCCCCTCGGGTGATAATGACAGCGAGAACACAGGTCCACAAAATCAGGACGCATTTCCTGAGCTAGCAGTGCTGAAAATCTGATGAAGTGCACTTCGCCGTTGTTGCTTTGTCATACAAGCCCAAGGGAACTTTCTGGAGCTTCTGTCATCTCTCTGCACTTGCCATGTAGCAGCTCTCCCATTGCAAGTGCATGGAGTTCCTCTCCACAGACTTGAGCTCTCTTCATCTGACCTTCAGACCCTCACAAAGAGTCTTGTCTTTTCCACATTTCCTACCAAAATTCTGGTAGCCCCTGAGATCTCAGACTTTCAAAGCATACCTAAATCTGTAAACATTAGCCTGATGATGTTGCTTGAATTACTAGAACAGTCTATGATCCCTTACTATGTGATCATTGACTGAAGACTGAGAGATGAAGAATTTACTCAGAACAATTGCCAAGAGCCCTGAACGTTATAAATTCTTGTCCTTTGTCTCCATTTCCAGGAAACTGGCATTCTAATGTATCATTTTCTTTTGTTACTGGGAACTGAACTGAGGGTTTTGAACATGAGAGGAGGCATGCACTCTACAGCAACTATGTGCAAGCCTAGCCTTGACATATGTGTTTTGATTTTTAATTATGCAGTGTGTGTGTGTGTGTGTGTGTGTGTGTGTGTGTGTGTGTGTGTGTGTGTGTTTCCTGAAGGTATATGCACCATTCATGAGCCATGCCCACAGAAACTAGAAGAAATCATTTCCTCTGACATGGGAGTCACAGATGGTTGTGTTCTGTCATGTGGGTGCTGGGAACCAAACCTGAGTCCTCTAGAAGGCAGCTAGTGCTCCTTACCACTGAGCCATCTTTCTAGCCCTAGCATACACCCACCTGTTCTGGTGCATGTAAACTAATAGGACTGTATTTACAAGAAAGACAGGCCAGAGTGAATCAGTGAGGTCTGTCACAGTGGAAATACGGGAAATTCACAAGGAGGGACATATCACACATCACACTTCCACGTGCACCACTGATATGCTGTGAGTGACAGTGGTGGATTCTGCAGGACTGACGAGCAGCCAGGATATTTGAGGGAATACTGCAGCAGCATTGAGAGCTATTGGAGAACCTAGACGAGAGAGGAGTGACTGTTGAGCTAAGCTCCCTCCCCTAGCCAAGCACATTTGCATATGTGCATAACATGTTAAAAGGGGGAGAAATTTAATTCCTGCACCAATTTTTTTTGTGTGTGATGCTTCTAATAGAATAACAAGGATTTATTGGTTCTCTACCATAAAGACATTACTTGTAGTAAGCCTTTTTAAAATAATTTAAACAGCAAACAGACAAGATTTAGTGGCACCATGTTGAATTTGGTGATTTCAAGGTATATCTGTAAACACAGTTTTCCATTAAGCCCTAAAAACCCATCAACTGTTCACAAACATATGTGTTTTAGTGCTCATTGGCAATAATCTAATCTATTCAGATTACTTTCCAAATCATGCCCTCTTAAAATCTCTTTAAATTAAATATGTTCCATATTTAAAATTATTCACACTGAGATAGTTGCTGGAAAAGTATTTTGATTAATAAGAATATTATGAAGTTAATTATGGTAAATCAAGTCATCTGTTTCGACAACTTAATTTGGTATTATGTTGGGTGTGCAGCCATTTATTACCGTGGTTCCTACAGTCTTCACCCTTTTCTGTTTGAGAGCGATGTAATTTACAGTTGATTCTACATTGATCTTATTTCCAAGAGATTTCGAAGTTCAAGTTATTAGGAAAGAAAGACAGTTTCACCAGCAAGCTCAGACTACTGACAAGATTGTACAGAAGACGAGGACTTCATGGCTCTGTTTTAGAAGCAAATGGCTGAGATTAAAATGGTTACATGAAATTTATTAAAAGTGGCCTTTGGAAATTAAGGATACTGAGTCATTGTTTCTTTGTCTGTACCATGAATTGGAAGGGGGATTATAAAGGCATTAGTTCCTTAGGGCTGTTTGTGAATATATGAGTTAATGTAAAGTATGAGAAGGCTCAGAAGAGTGAACCTCCACATAGCAATTGTTTACAAAATAACAGCCCTTATTATAACACCGAGGAAAGTTCTTGTCTTAGTTTTCGAGGAAACAGAGATAAGCCCATGAAAGTAAAAAATAAGCCAATGAGACATTTTTACTTGTGGAACTAGAGATGAGTCTTGTCTGTGTTCTAGACATGTTATATGTCCCCTGTACTAATGCTACAGCTTTAGAGGGAACATTTCCATCATATCTCCACATACTTAGCCAGCTTGATCTTTTGAGACACATCTATATATTTCAATCTGTTCTTTTACTCTATTCCAGCTTTCCATCGCTATCTAATAAATAATGTTTTCTAATAAGAACACACTGTGATGTAGTTTAACCATCCCTCACCACCCATACCAAATGCTTACAGATGGGCATATCACATTCTGCTGGACAACTTCTGCACACCTGTTCCTCAGGTCAAACTCAGATCTTACAACCTACTAGAACCCTCCTCATTTCAAACCTTGACTAATGTGCCTTTGTCTAAGCTGGAAGGCAATTTGTATACTCCTGAACAGAGCTAGATTGCTGATCTCTGTGCACCAATGACTATTTTCAGTTTCCCAAGACAAGGCACAACAAAATTAAGTTGACTAAATTGTCACAGTATTTTCTTAAATCAAAAGCCCAATGAAGTAATTCAAATGAAAAATATATATCTACTATTAATACCATGTTTGGAAATCATTTATCCTCTGATGTGATATTTGTATATTAAAGAAAATATGATTGAACAATTCCGATTTCTGTGTGGTTTCCTGAATTTACTAATGGCTCTGTGTGTCGAAGCTACTTGGCACTTACCTAAGCTGCTCTTTAGCCTAGCAGGCACTTTTGGTGCAGGACAATTGTCTATATTCTGTCAATTATGTTATAAATAAACGCTGATTGGCCAGTAGCCAGGCAGGAAGTATAGGCGGGACAACCGGACAGGAAGTAGAGGCGGGTCAATGAGAACAGGAGAATTCTGGGAAGAGGGAAGCTCCCTCTGCAGTCCTGTCCAGACACAGAAGAAGCAAGATGTGACTATGCCAATGAAAAAGGTACTGAGCCATGTGGCTAACACAGATAAGAATAATGAGCTAATGTAAGTTATAAGAGTTAATAGGAAGCCTGAGCTAATGTGCCAATCAGTTTATGATTAATGTAGACCTCTGTGTGATTTCTCTGGGACTTGACAACTGTGGGAACTGGGTCGGACAGAAACCTCAGACAACACACTTTCGATCTCTCATTGCCTAATGAAGAACAACTCATCTGCAGAGTTGCCTTAGTGCCTCTTACCCAGTCACATCTCAGAGAAAATTCAATTTCTCTTCCTCACCTCTATTTAGAAGTATTATCTGGCTTCTTGCACTTAGTCTATTCTTGTGCTCTCCAAAGCAAAAATCATCAGTCACTGCCCACGTGGAATGATATAAACCTATTTAGTGAACATTAAGTAAGATTTAATCCTCAGTCACAATCATGACATTACACATGCTCAGTGGCCACTTGTGACTAGTGGATTTCATAGATTTCATTGTGGTCAGTATAGAATATTTTCATTGCATTCTATTGAAAATTTCTGGATTATGTTTGTCCAATAAACTGTCTAGTAACAGGTACAAGTTAAAAGCCTGCAAACATATATATATATATATATATATATATATATATATATATATACACACACACATATATATGTATACACACACACACATACACACACATATATATATATATATATTCAGGACTTATATCTGTCAGAGTAATGAATGGAGGGAGATATACTTCACCTTAGCTGTTTCAATGAAGAGCATTTAAATGAAGGCTCTACTTTTGAACTATTCCATACTAAAAGAAATAAATATGAGGTATTGAGAAACACAGACAATAGCAGTGATGGAAGGTGCTCATACCAATAGAGTTGAAAAGAACTGAAAGAGAAACCATTGCTGCTTGGACCCCAATGATAGCCAAACTGCTGGAGGGCAAAGAGTGCCAAGAGCAGAGATCACTGACACACAGGTGTTTCTAGAAACTAAGGGTCAAAGCAAGGTGGGTATGAGGAAGAGAATCTCTGACTGCTGATTTCAGGCCAGTGACTTGAGTCACTCCGCCCCAGCTAATAAAGAGGTCTGCTTTCCAGGGTAGAGAGCAGGGAAAGGGTGGCTCTAAAGCTAATCTTTAGGCTAGGCAACTAAACAATGATCATATTGTCTTATCCAGCTTCATTTGTCTGTTGATAGTAATATTTCTCCACTTCTAGATTACAGTTGTGTTCTATAAGGGCCATTTTATATTTGTCTCCAGTGATTACACAGCTGGCAGTGGGAATATCCTGTTGTATTAAAAACGATATTCTATATGTTTTGGGAAGCTTTATCCAACTCATATTAAGTGGTCCTTTTATAGGTTGGGATGACAAACACACGTGAGGGTGATTTGTCCTTGTATTATTATGATACACATATAGCATTCAAACCTTGAATTTATCTGATAAAATGAAAAGAGCCCCTCCATGTGTTTTATTAACTGAAGCAATGCTTTCCGACTTTAATACAACTGTCAATACATCCTCTTGAAGGCTTAGCAAACATATTTTTTCTTTCCCTTGGCATACTTCTTATCCTGAGAGCACAAAGAGCTGACAAGCAAGTTCCCACCAACAATAAAAGTGTGATCAAATACACAACAAATGAACCACTTTCTTGAATAGCAAGGCAGTGTCAGCTGCCAGATATCCTGGCAGAATTTCTGTGAAAATGGATTTTGAGGAGTCAAAAAGGAACATGTAGCATTAAATGGCATAAAACATACCAGACAAGCTGGGTGACAAACGCGAAGACAGGAGGTGTTGCATAAATCGGCAGGGATGGATCTACCTCAGTTGTCGCATAAATCGACAGGGATGGATCTATCTCAGTGCTATTTTCTGTGTCTCTCTGTCAAACACAAAGAGAAATCCCACCTCGTATCATTATTCGTGCTGTGCCATCACAGTGGAGCTACATTTCCAAGATTAGAAAACTTTGGTCTCTGTCAAGTAAAGCTTGCATAGCATGTAACAAAACTCTTACTATGAAAGCAGATCTTCGGTGCAACCCAAGGCAAGCCACGCTAGCACAAGTAGTTCTCTTTTATATACGAGATTAAGAAACAAGAAGTGTCTAACTTCCTTGGTGATGGTGCTATGGGGCGGGAGGGGGTCTGATTAGAAATTCAATAGCCTGAAGGCTGGTTGGTTAATATGGAATCCCTTCAATTTCCATGGGAAATAATAAAAATGTCCTATGAAAATGGAGGCTCTATAGAGTTTAGGGTCAGGCTGAAAGATTTGAACTCTTCTGAGTTTTTCTTATATCCAGATTATTCTTTGTGATGAGTAGCAATATAATCCTCTAGGGTTACTTTGGATGAAATAAGGTCTCCATAGCATAATGCAGTTCAACAATGGGATTCTGAGACAGATTCCCTTTGTTCAAGTCTTACTTCTGTACTGCTACAGGCCACAGGACAGCATCCTACCCCATCTGAGCTCATCCAACAGTCGGATGGAGTAATTTGGGTGTCTTCAGTACCTTAAGATAAATGGCATCATAGTGATGGTAATAACCCCATGAAATTCAGAAATGATCCTGTTACTATTTTTTTGCCCTGCAATTTGTTATCAATTTTATTGAGCTATACATTTTTTCTCTCTTCCCTCCCTTCCTCTCTCCTACCCTTCACCCTTTCCCATGGTCCCCATGCTCCCAATTTACTCAGGAGATCTTGTCCTTTTCTACTTCCCATGTAGATAAGATCCAGGTATGTCTCCCCTAGGGCCCTCATTGTTGTCTAGGTTCTCTGAGATTGTGAATTGTAGGCTAGTTTTTTCTTTTCTTTCTTTCTTTATTTCTTTCTTTCTTTCTTTCTTTTTTTGCTTTATGTCTAAAAGCCACTTACGAGTGAGTACATCTTATATTTGTCTTTCTGGGTCTCGGTTACCTCATTTAATATGATGTTTTCTAGATCCATCCATTTGCCTGCAAAATTCAAGATGTTATTATTTTCTGCTGTGAGAAGTTGTGTAAATGTACCACATTCTCCTTATCCACTTTTTTGGTCGAGGGGCATTTAGGTTGTTTCCAGGTCCTGGCTATGAAAAACAATGCTGCTATGAGCATAATTGAGCACATGTCCTTGTGGTATGATTGAGCATCATTTGAATATATACCCAAAAGTGGTATTTCTCAGTCTTGAGGAAGGTTGTTTTTTAATTTTCTGAGAAAATACCATACTGATATCCCTTTAGATACCAATTTGCACTCCTACCAGCAATGCAGAAGTGTTCCCTTTTCCCCACATTCTCTCCAGCATAAGTTGTCATCAATGTTTTTGATCTTGGCCATTCTTACAGGTGTAAGATGGAATCTCAGAGTTGTTTTGATTTGCATTTCTCTGTTGGCTAAGGATGTTGAGCATTTTTTTAAGTGTCTTTCAGCCATTTTAGATTTATCTGTTGAGAGTTCTCTGTTTAGGACTGTACTCCATTTTTTAATTAGATTATTTGTTCTTTTGATGACCAATTTCTTGAGTTCTTTGTATATTTTGGAGATAAGACCTCTGTCTGATGTGGGGTTGCTGAAGATCTTTTCCCATTCTGTAGGCTGTCGTTTTGTCTTCTTGGCAGTGTCCCTTGCTTTACAGAACTTTTTCAGTTTCAGGAGGTCCCATTTATTAATTGTTGATCTCAGTATCTGTACTACTGGGATTATATTTAGGAAGTGGTCTCCTCTGCCAGTGCATTCAAGTGTACTTTTCACTTCCTTTTCTATGAGGGTCAGTGTGGCTGGCTTTATGTGGAGGTCTTTGTTCCTTTGGACTTGAGTTTTGTGCATGGTGTTAGACATGAATGCATTTTCATTCTTTTATATGTTGACATCCAGTTATGCAAGCACAATTTGTTATGCTTTCTTCTTTCCATTTTATATTTTTTGCTTCTGTGTCAAAAATCAGGTGTTCATAGGTGTGTGGATTAATATCTGGATCTTTGATTCTGTTTCATTGGTCTTCCTTTCTGTTTTTATGCCAATACCAGGTTATTTTCAGTACTGTAGCTCTGTAGTACAGTTTGAAGTCAGGGATTTTGATGCCTCCAGAAGTTCCTTTATTGTACAGGGTTGTTTAGGCTATCCTGGATGTTTTGCTTTTTCATATGAAGTTGAGAACAGAGATACCTAAATAGGTTTCATGCCTTCTCTGCTTGGGAGTTGGAGTGAAGAAGGCAACCCTAAATTTGCCTTCTTTTGAAATCTGTGAAGAATTTTGCTGAGACTTTTGATGGGCATTGTGTTGAATCTGTAGATTGCTTTTGGTAAGATTGCCATTTTTATTATGTTAATTCTACCTAACCAAGAACATGGGAAATCTTTACATTTTCTGGTGTATTCTTCAATTTCTTTCTTCAAAGACATCAAAATAAATGGAGAGAAACTCACACTAAAATCACTACTGAAATCAGGAACAAGACAAGGTTGTCCACTTTCTCCATATCTATTCATTATAGTTCTTGAGGTCCTAGCTAGAGCAATAAGACAACACAAGTAGATCAAGCGGATACAAATCAGAAAAGAAAAAGCCAAACTCTCACTATTTGCTGATGATATGATAGTTTACATAAGCAACCCCAAAAGTTTTACCAAGGAGCTTCTACAACTCATAAACACTTTCAGTAATGTAGCAGGATACAAAATTAACTCAAAAAATCAGTAGCCCTCCTTTTTACAGATGATAAATGGGCTGTGAAAGAAATTAGAGAAACATCACCCTTCACAATAGCCACAAATAGCATAAAATATCTCAAAGTAACTCTAACCAAAAAAGTGGAAGTCCTGTAATACAAGAGCCTTAAACCTGTTAATATTTTATATATAATTTCTAGGGTCAAAGAGTACAAAAGATGATATTCACTTTGAAGCTCTTCTGTCCTCTCATCCATCTTAATCCAAGCAAGCTGGTATATGTATCCAAAGAACATTCCCCAAACAAGGAATTTGCATAAAATCATCTGTGCCTGTTCAAACTTTTTTCAGATATTCAGTTGGGTTCTATTCAATTTCCATCCTCAAGTTCTTTCCAATTCCATGTTATCAAAGCAGTTTTCTTAATCTTAGCTAGAAGCTTCATATAACATTGTGTCACTGGATACTTGCCCACTCTCACTCAAAGGTACCAAAACTTCATCACTAAACAGAGATACCTAAATAGGTTTCATGCCTTCTCTGCTTGGGAGTTGGAGTGAAGAAGGCAACCCTAAATTTGCCAAAGCTCAGTGGTTGATGGTGGTAGACTCGGCTCATCCATTTGCCGACAGCTTCTGAGACAGCATTGCAGGATAAGGAACAAATCTTCTTCTAAGCCTGATTCTTGGGATCCACACAACACCAGATGCTTTCCTCCTGAATGCTGCTTCCTGGATTCATTTTGTGTTATGCACTGAAATTCTGAAGTTTTGTTGAAAGACATGCTGATCTATGCAAGACTGACTATTGCCATGGAAGAGTGATGCAATATGCCCAATAGTACAGCCTTTATTAAAGTCTCTACTCAATCAACTCTCTTCTCCTTTCCCCAAAGTTAAACATGAACAATGAATTACTGTTCTCCTGTGACCTGAGGAAAACTCCTAATAATATGAAAATGATAATAATATATAAGTTCATGATGGCGCATAGAACTTGAAAATGTTTACTCAAATTTGATGTGCATTTTTTTTACATTTTATTTACTAATACTAGGAGAGGAGAGCACACGTGCTATGGCACAGGTGGAAAAGTCAGAGGACATTCTCCTCTCCCACTATATAGGTCTCAAGGACCAAACTCAGGTCATTGGGCTTAGTGACAAGTGCCTTTGCCTCCTGAGCATCTCACCAGCCCCATATCTTTAACCAAAAATATATGAAACTTATTTTCTAATTTGGGTTCAGATTTTCATACTTCATAGAGCTATTGCAGTTTTTGGAATTTTCTTGGACTTTATTATGAAAGATATGCAATTTTAAAAGACTCTATAGTCTGTTTAATAATGAAAAAAAAACAACAAAAAATAATTGGAGTAAGTCCTAAGGAGCAAAAATGAGAAATTGTAGCAGCGTGAAAGAATTGAATTTCTTTGACATTCTTTGTCTGCAGGCATAATTTTAAATGGTTTATTGCATATGTTTGGAGAGATATAGAATATTAAATAATAAATGTAGAGATTTTCCTATTGGATAATAACAACTTAATAAAAATAGACCGTATCAAGAAAGCCTGTATATTTTTATTATTCTCAGGAGACATATACAGGACTAGAAATGTAAAGATATGAATTCTAACGTCCGAGTTTCTATGGCCTGGGGAATGTCTCTGAATCTCTATTCAGTCAGATAATAAGTATCAATTACCTCCTTAGTACTAAACCTTGGCCCTCAGGGCTTGGATAGGAAGATAAGTAGAAATTGCTATGACTGCTGTCACAGTTCACTGGGGAAAACTGACAGGCACAATATCTTCACTATGATATTATAAACCTTGAGAGAGAGCAAGTTCAGAACTGCACAGGCTCTGCTTTGAAAGATTGTACTTCTCACCCACTGAGGAAATAGGTGTGTCCAGAGAACTTATGTTAACCAAGGACAGATGAACAAAAGTGAATGAAGTTATTCTTGACAGGAAGACTTAAGTTTTATGATTTCCCATGTGATATGTTCCCTTTTCATGTGGTGTTTGTTCGATTATGGAAGTATATGTCAAGTGCAGTTTCCAACACTCTTGATTTCTTAGTGATGACAATGAGAAGAGCCTCATGCAAATTTTCCTTGGACACTTAGCCATAATAATACCAGGTTCAACAATATTATCCAGCATACTCTAACTGGTGGACTATTTGCAGCATGGACCTAAGGCTCACTTGTATCTGAGTAAGAATAGTTCTCTTTCTAGGAAAATGCCCTACTGGGAGGATGCAAAGAAGGCTTGCAGAAAAACTGCACATGCCCTGGGCCTGAGAGGATGTGTGGCTTTAGATAAACAAATGTGGATAAAAATGGAAATTTGAAGAAGTAATGTTTTGGCAAGCCCAGAACCAAGAGAGCAGAAGATTATCCTGACAAGTTGTCTGAAACCACTTGGTTTATGTCCTAGTAACCAAATGCTTCAGGTTAGATATTTCATAAAGAATAGAAACAGATCATGGGGCAGAAACATAGAGTAAGGAAGCAATGAACTCATGCCATTAAAAGAGGGGAGCAGGTGGTTACACACCTGCTCCCAAACCCCTTTTTATCTCAACATTAACTCAGTCATGAAGCAGGGACCTCATGCACAAATATTCCCCCAAAGATTCCATGCACAAACATGAGTACATTGAAGATTAAGTTTCCCATAGAATATATGAATTTTGGAGGGTCCTATTTCAAGACATAGAATATTGAAATGGAGAGAGAAGACAAAAGGAGAGGGAGAGGGAGAGAGAGACCCTAAGTCATTTAAATTAAAAATAAATGTTTGTCTTTAACAAATACACCCGGAGTTCCAGTATGTTTACTAAGAATAAGAAAATGCCATATCACCAAAGTGCAGTTTATAAAAATCAGAGATTTACACAGGGATACCTTTTTCTCTTCCATAAACAGCATTCGGTCCTTTTTATTTTCCCAAGAGTTGCCCCCATGACTGTTTCAGTGCTGGTTCAGGATCAACTTTAGGTCCCACAGCACACATTATATTTAGTCATCATGTCTTTTAGTCTAGAGAAGTTATATAGCTTTGCTCTGTGATCTTTGGTGTTGGCATCATTTAAAAGAATGTGAACATTGTTTGCCTTCCATGTTCTCGCTTTAGGGTTTGGTCTATCCATTTTCTTTCTCTAAGAATGCAAACAAGGTGATGTGTACTCTCCCTGTTACTGCTGCTGCTGATTCCTTCCCTGATTTCAGAATGTATATTTTCTGCTTTCCGGTGTGGACTAGAGACCAGCTACTCTTCAGGAACATTCATGTTTTCTAGTGCCAGCCTGAGACTCCTGAGGCAGCCAACTTATAGACTTAGCAACTACTACTGGTTGTTGCTGCTTCCTTTAGCAAGAGGCAGCCATTGAGAGACTATTCCCACTATTGAGCCATGCAGCCTCAAAGACCAAGGAACTACGCATTCAGCTCTCAGTGGTGATTCTGTTGTTATTACTATTTCAAAGATGACCTAATATACCTATATGTGTGTGTGGGTGGGTGTGGGTGTGGGTGTGTGTGAATATTGATGCCATTGTTTTTTTTTTCACTAGAGAATGTCAACTAAACATGAAGAATGTGCCACCAATGAGTCATGAGTCAACAGGCCCACTAACAGACAGAAGTGCTGGAGGCTGTGCAAGTGTGAAGTAAGCTACTTCAAAGAGTAGTTCATCCTCTCATACTTTTAAGTCTTTAAATCGCATTTGAGTTATAATACTGGTTGAAATGATATGCATGCTAAGAATAATATAAATGATAGGAAAGCAGTGAGGAAATTTTCTCCATTAAAGATACTTGCATGATACTTTTAAAACAAAGAAAAAGTAAGTTATTATTAATGTTGTATGAAAGTATCATAATAATAGAAGGACACATATTACCATCACTAGAGAAATCCCTTAAAAGCTCTTAGAGAAATGGATGTGAACAGAATGATAAAATTGATGTAATATTGGTCCCAGAGAGACAGCACACAGTTAAGAGTAAGTTGTCCTATTACAGAAGACCCAAGTTCAGTTCCCAGAACCTAGGTCAAACAGCTCTAGCTCCAGGATATTTGTCCCCCATGGCTTCTAAAGGAACCTACAATCATATGTAGATACTCACATATAGATTGATATAATATATATAAATAAAAACAAAAAATATTTTAAATGAAATTAAAATTCAATATTAAAATTGAGGGATAATTTCCAAAATTGGAGAAAAATAAATTTTAAAAGAATGGAGAGTACAATTACAAAAGAAGACAAAGCTTTAGGATTTAAACTAACTGTGGTCATTGTTTTTGCAAAAAAAGCAAGTGTTATTTGCTGAGGTTTAGGCTTGCCATGTTGTCCAGGCTACTCTTGAGCTTACCATTCTGTTCCAGTCTTCTGAGTGTTAAGAAAACTGATATACCAAACTTGCTCAGCTACAAGAAAATGTTTTAATTCCCTAGTTCTCTGTAACTGTGCATACTTGTATGATTACTTCCTTCCCTGTGGTTTGAGCCCTTCTGTGTAGATAGGATCCTGAGAACCATAATAAAATGCAGATTTGACTACGCCACTTTCCGATTTGAAAGTGGCATACATGTTATGCTAATGGAGGTAGAAAATGTCATTTTATTTCATTCTCATGGGATTGTATTTTGGAAGTATCAGGGATGAGACAAGTGCAGACAGCAGAAGCCAGGTCCATGATGTTTCAAAGAACAAGGATTCTGTGCAGAACTGCAGGGAACTGTGGAAGATGCCATTCAGGTTATATTTTGGCAAAGAATAGGGCTGCAGTTTGCCCTTGTCCTGAGCACTTGCATGAGACTGAATTCTAAAGCAATAGGCTAGTCATTTTGGTGGGCAAAGTTCAAGGCAAAATAACATTGAGTTTGAGGTATAGATAATTATCTCACTTGTGTAGGTCTACAGTGGAAACTGCCAAGATTGCTAACAATCATGTCATCAATTTTTATTAAACTCATTAATTTAAAACTGTGTTTTGTGAAAATGATGTCTTGGTACCATTTTACACTTAATAATTTTGGGGATTATACTTTAAGCTCAGTACCTTGGGAGCATTTTCCTTTTTCTTTGAAGTACATATTTCATGGTCTAATAGAAATTTATGATGAAAACAATTATCCACACAGTGTCTCACTAATAACTGAACTACATGAACTAAACAAAAGTCACCTTGCGAGAATGTAGTTTAGTGCTAACATATTCCATTTCTCCTATTTATCTAGCTTTGGGGAATGATTAAACCAAGAAACAGCTAAGGCAAACTCCTGCTTTTGAAAGCTAAATGACAATGCATATTTCAGAGCCTAAATGTCTCTTGCTTTGTGGGCCAATACATTTCAGCAAAATTGGCTATAAAGTGAATCTGTTTCCCTACAGACTTTGAGTATAAAATCAGCAATATGTTGTTTAAGCAAGAAAAAACATGGCTGACTTAAGTGATAAAAGTAACTTATGTGTAAATAAAGATTGCCAGGTTGTGTCTTGTTGCATAGATTCATATGTTCAGTTAGCAAATATTAAAGAGCGTGCAGTGTCAGAGACTGAGAACATGATAAGCAAATGCCAAGATGTGATGCTTTCTTATCACTTTCTAAGTATTGCATTCATCCCTCCATTAAAGATCCTACATCCAACCCAATGAGGTAGATTGAGTGTCAGTTTATCCCCAGTTTTCAGGATAAGTTGTCATCTTCCAGCTTTAATTAGATATACATAAAAAAAAGGCTACTAGCAGAAATCTGCATGAGCAACACATATATCCTCTTTTAAGGAAAAAGCTGATTTCCTTAGGTACTTTATTGCTTTGTAAACTTAATTTTTGGTTAGTTATTCTGTTTCAAATGAAAAAAATGCTTATCTTAGCTAGGAAGTTATTTCCAACAGTCCCAATATTGACCAGTTAATGTTAAATTGTTATAGATGTCAGGATATAGTGACAGTCAAACACATGCAACCCCAACCTTTATTTTATTATGTGAGTCAAACAAAATATTAATGCGAAAACTAACTACATGTACATTTTAAAACCACTAAAAAGTTAATTTTCCTTAGACAAGAGTGCCAGGAAAAGCATGTCTGAGAATATTGCAGAATTTTATTGAGGAAATTCACGTAGGAAGGTTAAGAGTAAAAGAATTACATACTAAGCAAAGGTCAAGTGCAAAGATGCTGAATTTAAAAAGGAAATAATTCTTAGGTCTTAAAAACAAGAGATGCCCTGCACAGCTGGGTTGTAATAGAAAGAAATATTTGGGTGGGATTTGGGGAGTGGGTGGATTGTACCAAGAGACAAGTACAGAGGCAAGAGACTGCAAGCCCTTGCTCACAATGGAAGGAATATATAACTACTCTGGGTGAAACAAAAAGATGCAGTAGTACAAAAACTAGAAGGTGGCCCACAGAAAAGTTGGAAGATGTTAGATTTCCATTTTGTGCTGCTTGTTTTGTTTGGGTAGGGGCAGGGGTGTGACCTATTTCAAGGACCAAATTCCCCAAGGGAGATGAATAAGGGACAAGTGCTCATGGACTCTGGGGACAATAGGTGAAGAGATAGGCTGAATTGAAGAAACACGTAACTTCTGGGACTAGTTAAGATTGACTACAGGTGAGGAAGATAGAAACACCAAAAGTGGTTTCTTAGGCTGGGCAATGTGAGTCTGCTTGCTGGGATTGTGAAAATCAGGACAGTGTTTGGAAAAAATGACCCTATGTTTGGTCTTAGACAGATGAAGTTTAAGGATGCTTCTATTTCTTACAGGAGATATATAGTTATTTATTGATTTTAGACCTACCTAATTTCAAAAAAGAACTCAATAATCAGCTTTCCTTACTAAGTCTGTAGAATTGGCTACAAACTAAGTGAAATCCACGAGGCCGCATTCTTGTAACACACATGGACTTCATGTACAATGGAAGTGAATGCTAGAAGATGATTTCAACATTGATGTGGCATGAAGGAATTCACTCCCATACAGAAATAGGTGGTAGGAAGAACTAAACTCAACAGGAAATCAGAGAGCACACGCTGGAAGAAATGAAATGTGAGTAAGACCTAATAGAAGACACATTTAACTACAGGGGGCTGGGGAAAGAAAGCATAATCAGGTCAGAAAATCCAGTTGTGAGATAACTCAGATTTCATAGTGAATATGGTGCATAAAGGAACAAAATAGATACAGCTGGAGCAGGAAGCTAGGTAGGGATCATTGCATGTTATAAAGATACTAGAAAGAGTTCTGAGTTGGGGGATTTTCCTGAAGATGTTGGAGGAGGAATCAAAGGGTTTGGCAAGTTGTAGGGAAGTCCTATTTTGGGGCCATGTCATAGCTCTTTTATGGCTTCTTACTATTTGAAAATATGCTATTAATGTCTAATGCCTCAATGGAAAGAGGAATGGTAGAAGCTATTAATTCCCATCGCTTTCTATGCACCATCTATTGTCTACATCCTTATCTAAATGTCTCTCATGGGCAAACTGGCTACATATTGTTTTAAATACACATATATAATTGCTTTCCACAAAACAACTCCAATTTCCACTTGCTTATGATCCTGATCAAACTGTCAACTACATTCTGCTCTGCTCTATTTTATTGTAGCATTATCTATTATATCATTACTAGTTACAAAATTGGAGCTCATTGAACATACCTGGCTTGGGTCAAACAAAAGACAAAGCACATGCCTATTTGCTTGGACAATTTTCTCATTTACATTAACAAATGTGATTCTAACCTGGCAAACACAATTTTTTCAACTTTATCAACACACAGAATTTCAGCTGCAAATATCTGATGGAAGTCAGCCTGGCTACATTGCACAGCACAGGCTACATCGCTGTACTCCAGTAATGCTTCAAAGCTCCATTGAGGGTGTTGTCAAAATGCAATCAGCCCAGAACTCGTCATCCTGACTCTGATGGGAATTGAGCATGTGTCAGCAAGAGCCATCAAACAATGTACAATCACAGTTCAGAAATGAGCATTTATGGTACGGAATGCTGCACATGCACGGGCTACAAATTTTCTTTTTCAAATATGAGAACCCTACAGAAGAGTGCATACTCAAAACACAGCAATTGAATACTCATAACTTCCTGTTATTTACATAATTCTCCCCAAGAAAAGTGGATCCTATGAATTGTGATCTTCTCCTTATGTTTCATTTAGTAACTCTTCTGGATATTTGCATTCCTTATATCCCTTCTTTGAGAAGAAAGAAGACTATGAGTGGCCATCATTTGTGGTAAGCTAATAGTGACTTCCCACCTTTGGCTTGTCGCCAGGTCCCTAACTGAAAAGAAAACAACTGACCAGTCCAATGAATATAGGAGTATATTAGGAATAGACACTCGCTGATATAAAAATTCTGTGTTCTATGGCATTTGATGTTCTAATTAGCTCAAGGGAATATTTTGAAGTAAATTATATTTAGTCCAGAGTTGTAATGGTTTGATTTCTGAAACACACTTTTGAGTCGTAACAATGTCAGTATCCCTGGCATAATCATCATTCTCAGGACTCTCCCTATCTCCAATAAGCAGGAAAGAACGTATCTGATAAACAGTTTACAAAACTTAGCATTGATTAGAATTAATTTGTGGGGACTTGTATAGAATCCTTTAATGATATGTATTTTGATAATTTTTAGCCATGTTAGGTGACTTGATTCAGGCAAATCTGGAGACTTGGAGCAATATTCTATTTGACTTGAGTTCTAGATACGTGACACACTCTGAAAGCAGATGCAACACTGATCTCAGAAGAGGGTCAGCCTAGGAGGAAGTTTCCAAATGTGTACTAATGGAGACAGATGGGACCCAGATATTCCTCTCTTCACTTGATTCTGGGGGGATGCTGACAAAAATGTTCATGCAGATGTTCGTGTAGCTTCAATGAACCCTATGTTCATGTTCAATCCTATACATTATGCATTAGTGTCTGGCATTCTGCCTGAAACTTGACTTAGAGATAAGCTCCCTGTAGTCTAGCCATGAGAGCTGGCCTGTGGATATGGGGAGCCAAGGATCCATCTTGAGTGTTTGTTACAGTTCCATTCTTGGGCACTGAGGCTCTCCTGGAAGTGTAGGCTTAACTAAGAAAGTTTAGTCTGCATGGATCCTACCCATCCTCTTGCAGTGTGGACTGCTGAATGCAGACAGTTTCTACAGTGACATATTCAGAGACTTGCCATCAGCCTTACCTGGATGGTCAAACTATATGCTTGTTAAGTTAGGGGACCCAGTGAGCCATCAAGTTTTATAGAAAATCCTGAAATTTAACTAATTATAGCTTTAGCCAAGCACATAATGGAGACTTAAAGCTTGTTCAATGATTAATAACCAATGTTTTCAAAAAATCATTCCAAAACAAACAAATTCCTCTATCCTTTGGAGCTATGTAAGAAAGTATCTTCCCAAACAGACATCATTTCAAAACAAGTGGTGTCCAGGCCATTGACTCAGGACAGACAGAGACCAAATTATTGCAAGAGGAATATAATCAAGATAAACATCAGCTTATCTTGTACTAGCTGGCCCATGGTACCCTTCTGGGTCATCTAGTATTACCCATTGAAACACTCCATAAAGCAATAGTAGATGCTACCTGAACCCATGGAACAAGCCTGTCAGTGGATTATGACACTCTTCTCGAAGCTGAATGGCAAGCACCCTAATTTTAGATCTTCCTGTCACGTCAAGCATGCTTATCCCATTGCTCAGCAAGGCCTCCAAAGAAAGGATACCCCTGCTTTCAGCAACCTTGCACTCTATTCTGTTATTCTAAGTCACAGCTGGCCATGTTTTGGTCTTTAAATCTATCACAAACAAACATTCATTTTGATAATAACCCTAAAAGCACTCCAGAATAGGTATCACGACCCTTTCAAATCCTCACTTCCAGAAAATAAGCCAGCTGTTACCTTGCAATCAGGGCAGAGCAGATTTAGTTAACAGACCAGAGCAAAGAAAACTATCAACTACAAACTTATTTCTTAGGAGCAAGATCCAGGTATTTAGAACACAGAAAGAACATATTCTCTTGAATGGAACAATTCCTGAGTCCAGAATCCAAAGGAAAACCAAACACAAGGTGTTTCCACATGTTGGTATATTATCAGGTTACAAACTGCTTTCATGGAGTCAAGCATGCTGGGAGACCTGTGAGACACTCTAATTGCTTGTGGCTCTATTCTGGCCTCTGAACCAAAGATTTTTTTAAAATACATTCTTACCTATTTTTTAAACTGACATATAAAATTATAGCATACTACATGATATCTATGTACATATATACATTGTGTAAGTTAAATAACATTTTCAAAACAGGCTTACATTCTCTCAAGAAGAGAAGATAGAATTCAGGTGGGGCTCCACTTCTAGAGTGCCAAAGGTACCAGGCAGGCTTTAAAAACCAAGGTTTAAGGATTAATCCAGATATCAAATATTAAAAAACAAAACTAATCACAAAATGCTAGCAGAATCCAGTGAGAACTGAGAAAGTCCATGTATCAGCAGAGCTAGCTTCAAGACTAGTTTGAGTACAAACTTTATAAGACTAGGTATAATCACGAGTATATGTGTGAAGTCTGGGAATATTCGTAATCAGTGAGGGAAAGGGGAGAGAGCATTGTTTATCTTATATTTTTCTATTTATGATTTCAAGAGCCAACTAATATTATGGAACACTTCTAACTAGGAACAGACTCGCATGCGAACACTAGTGTTGTTTTCTCCTCTTCTTCTTCTCCTTCCTCTTCCCCTTCTTCCTCTTACTTTGTTGACAATTGTTTCTTCTTTCATACAATACATCCTAACCAGTTTCTCCATTCCTCCTGGCTACCCTCTACCTCCCTTCTCTTCCAGATCCACTCACCCTCCGTTTCTCTTCAGAAAGGAGCAGGCCTCCAAGAGACAACAATTAAACAGCACAAAACAGGATACAATAAGAAAGGCAAAATACCTCATATCAAGACTAGAAAAAGCAAGCCAAGAGGAGGAAGAGTTTCAAGAGCAGGTAAAGGTGTTCAGAGACACTTCAACTCCCGCTGTTAGGGTCCCTACAATAATGCCAAGCTAACAACTATACATAACATATACTCAGAGGACCTTGTGCAAACCCATGCAGGACCAGGGCTTGCCACTCCAGTCTCCATGAGTCCATATGCGCCCTGCTTAGTTGATTCAGTGGGCCATGTTCTTTGGAATCCTCCATCCCCTCTGACTCCTACAATCTTTCCACCCCTTTTACCAAGAGGTTCCCCATCTCTGAGGGGAGATACCCAATGGAGACCCCCCCTCCTCATAATATCTGGCTGTGGGTCTCTGCACCTACTCCCATCTGCTACAGGAGGGAGCCTCTCTGATGTTAAATGGACAAGCACCAATCTATGAGAAATGAGAATAGTAGAATATCACTAAGAATCATTTAATTGATTTTTGTTTTCCTTTTATTTTTGCTGTTGTTTGGTTGCCTGGTTGTTTGGCTGGCTTTCATTTTTGTTGTTTTCATCTTTCTGTTAGTCGTGTTTGGCTCTACGCTAGGTCTCTTGGCTATCTGGCCTCTAGTTCCTGGCCATCCGAGCAGTGTAGGGCATGGACTCCCGCTCATGAAGAGATGGCTC
>PVIU01024742.1:0-24976 GCA_004026605.1 Ondatra zibethicus
TGCCTGCGTAGACACCCAGCAGGCGTGGTGGATCCCTAGTGCCTGCATAGACACCCAGCGGTGTGGTGGATCCTTAGTGCCTGCATAGACATCCAGCGGTGTGGTGGATCCTTAGTGCCTGCGTAGACACCCAGCAGGCGTGGTGGATCCCTAGTGCCTGCATAGACACCCAGCGGTGTGGTGGATCCTTAGTGCCTGCGTAGACACCCAGCGGTGTGGTGGATCCTTAGTGCCTGCGTAGACACCCAGCAGGCGTGGTGGATCCATAGTGCCTGCCTAGACACCCAGCGGTGTGCTGGATCCTTAGTGCCTGCGTAGACACCCAGCAGGCGTGCTGGATCCATAGTGCCTGCATAGACACCCAGCGGTGTGGTGGATCCTTAGTGCCTGCATAGACACCCAGCGGTGTGCTGGCCTGTTTGTGCTCACCCGGGGGAAAGAGTCTCAGTATTCAAAGTAGAGAAAAATCAAAGAAGATACCAATGTGCATACATACAGGCATATACATATGGATACGCATGTGTGCCTGCCTACATACCACACATACACAAAAATTAAATTTGTAAGGCTTCCTGGATTTCTGAAACTCAGTTGGTGGAGTTTTTGCCTTGCGTGCTTTAACCTGTAGATTGGATCCCCAGCCCTGCATAAAGTGTGTTGCCATAATACACTTTAATTCCAGCACGCAAACTAGAGAGATAGGTCGGCTGGGTGGTGGTGGCACACGCCTATAATCCCAACACTTGGAGACAGAGGCAGGAGGACCTCAGTGAGTTCCAGCCCATCTTGGTCTACAGAGTTCCAGGACAGCCAGGACTGTTACACAGAGAACCCTTGCCTCTAAAACAAACAAACAAAAAGTTCAAGGTCATCCTCAGATACCTGCTGAATTTTAAGCCAGCCTATGATACACAAAACCCTGTCCAAAAAATCATTTTCGATTTTGGAGTATTGAAAATTTTAAGTGTTTAGGTTAGGGACATTCAACCTATAATACAAGCTAAAATCAGGGACTCAGCTTCATCAGATTTTATTTAACTGTCATGAGTATATGTCAGAGGAATGTGGGATTTTTTTTAACTGTTGACTAAACATGCTTTGAGAGTAAAGGGGATTTTTTATTTATTTTAAATTCATTTTATCATTGAACTCATTGGTTCAGTTGGTTAGACTGTGGTATTAAAGATTTATCTTTTACGCCAGGCGGTGGTGGCGCACACCTTTAATCCCAGCACTCGGGAGGCAGAGGCAGGCGGATCTCTGAGTTCGAGGCCAGCCTGGTCTACAGAGCTAGTTCCAGGACAGGCTCTAAAGCCACAGAGAAACCCTGTCTCGAAAAACCAAAAAAAAAAAAAAAAAAAATCTTTTAGGACTGGAGGGATGGCTCAGAGGTTAAGAGCACTGACTATTCTTCCAGAGGTCCTGAGTTCAATTCCCAGCAACCACATGGTGGCTCACAGCCATCTGTAATGAGATCTGGTGCCCTCTTCTGGCCAGCAAGCATACAGACAGACAGGACACGGTATACATAATAAACAAACAAACAAATAAATAAATAAATCTCCCCCCCATGATATTTATTGAGCTCTACATTTTTCTCTGCTATCCTCCCTGCCACTTCCCTCCCTTCTTCAACCCTCCTCCAAGATCCCCATGCTCCCAATTTATTCAGGAGATCTTGTCTTTATACTTTTTACTTCCCACGTAGATTAGGTCTATGTAGGTCTCTCTCAGTGTCCGTATTGTTGTCTAAATTCTCTGGGATTGTGGTTTGTAAGCTGGTTTTCTTTGCCTTATGTTTAAAATAAAGAAATCTTTTTAAAAAAAAAGATTTATGGGTGCTGGAGAGATGGCTCAGAGGTTAAGAGCACTGACTGCTCTTCCAAAGGTCCTGAGTTCAATTCCCAGCAACCACATGGTGGCTCACAGCCATCTGTAATGAGATCTGGTGCCCTCTTCTGGCCTGCAGTCATACACGCAGACAGAAGCAGACAGAATATTGTATACACAATAAGTAAATAAATATTAAAAAAAAAAGAGTGAATGGTCTGGAGGTGGTCAAAAGCTAGAGCTGCAGGTGGTGTGAGTCACCCAATGCAGGTGCTATAAACCAAACTTGGGTCCTCTGTAAGAGCATTATACACTTTTTTGTTTATGGAGACAGGGTTTCCCTATGTAGCCCTGTCTGCCCTGGAACTCGCTCTGTGGACCAGGCTGGCCTCAAAATCACAGATCCACCTGCATCAGCCTCCTGAGTGCTGGGATTAAAGATGCGCTTTGTTTTTCAAGACAGGGTTTCTATGTTAAACAGCCCTAGCTATCCTGGCACTCACTTTGTAGACCAGACTGGCCTCTAACTCAGATCTACCCTGCCTTCACAGTGGTGGGATTAAAGGTGTGCACCAGCATGGCACACTTTTTTTAAAAAGGAAATTTATTTATTTTTACTTAGGCATGGGGAGAAGTGTATGGGGGTAGCATGTTGGTGTGTGTGTATGCTCTTAACCACTGAACCATCTCTACCCAACCCCTTCCACGGGTTCCCCTCCCCCATTTCCTAGTGCTAAAATTAAGGTGTTGTTTGTATGGTGATTAGCATTGCTTCATTCCTAAAACAAAACTTATTGTATAGGTTAATGGTTTTTAAATTGTATTCCATGGAAATGGCAAAGTTCAGAAAGTAGGACTTCAGTGGAATTCTATATACTTTTACTTCTCCAAAGCCTTACCCAGCTCTGTTTACACATTACATTTGGTAAAAGTGTTCATCCTCTTGAAGAAAAACAACTTAAAGCATTATTTTTGAAAGATTAATACTTTTTTTTTTTCTTGGTTTTTTTGAGACAGGGTTTCTCTGTAGCTTTGGAACCTGTCCTGGAACTAGCTCTTGTATACCAGGTTGGCCTTGAACTCATAAAGATCCACCTGCCTTGCCTCCCGAGCGCTGGGATTAAAGGCGTGCGCTACCACCGCCTGGCTTGAGATTAATACTTGTGCTTAGTAAAACATAACCATATTATCCCTCGCACCACTTAGAAATAGCTAATAAACTAAGCACAGCTAGTGGATGCCTGTCATTCCAGAAATTTTGAATGGGAACAATAAGTCTCTTGAGTTCAAGGCCAGCCTGGGCTACAAAGCAAGACTGTGTCAACCTCCCTCCACTGTTTCCAGTTAACGGGTCTTCTAAGTCTTGGGTGCTCACCTAAGTCTCTCTGTAGTCTCAGGCTTTGGTAACTCGTTTCTCTTTCTCATAGTTGACAATGATACACCAGTTACCCTTGGCGTATATCTTACCAAAAAGGAACAGAAGAAACTTCGGAGGCAAACAAGGAGGGAAGCACAAAAGGAGCTACAGGAGAAAGTCAGGCTAGGTCTGATGCCTCCTCCAGAACCCAAAGGTATGTGTCTAGCTGGCCCTGCTGCCACAAAGTCAATCAGTCTGTCTTTTTTTCACCTAGAGGCATTTTAACTGGTTGGGAGGTTTTGTTTGTTTGTTTCTCTGAAATATTTACAGGTTTTTCTTTATTTATTTATTTAGTTTTTTTTAATCTATGCTGCGTTTCCTTCCTTATGCAGATCAGCACATTCTATTATAGAAGTCATTTAGGGCTTGCCTTTTTTTTTATAATTTATTTAACTATATTTTATGTACATTGGTATGAAGGTATCAGATCCCCTGGAACTGGAGTTACAGACAGTTATGAGCTGCCATGTGGGTGCTGGGATTTGAACCTGGGTCTTTTAGAAGACCAGCCAGTGCTCTTAACTGCTGAGCCATCTCTCCAGCCCCTTGCCTTTCTTTGGTTCTTCGAGACAGGGTTTCTCTGTAGCTTTGGAACCTGTCCTGGAACTAGCTCTTGTAGACCAGGCTGGTCTCAAACTCACAGAGATCCACCTGCCTCTGACTCCCAAGTGCTGGGATTAAAGGCGTGCGCCACCACTGCCCGTCTCCTTTTTTTTTTTTTTTTTTTTAAGCATTATTTGCTGTATTGACTCCCCAGAATTTACTAAAAGGATGCTAGTCTTAAAATTCACGAAGACAGTCAGGTAGTGGTGACACATGCCTTTAATCCCAGCATGGGCAGAGACAGGCAGATCTCTGAGGTTGGGACCAGCCTGATCTATAGAGTGAATTCCAGAACAGCCAGGGCTACACAGAAAAACTCTTGTCTAGAAAAAAACAAAGAGAAAAAAAATCATGAGGACAATGGTTGTAGTATTCGAGGAATTTTATACATAATTCTTAGTATATAGACAGGTATGATGGCACTGGCTGTTAATCCTAGGTCTTGGGATGGTGAGTCAGCTGGATCTCATGTTCCAGACTAACCTGCATTACACAGGAAGTTCTAGGTCTGTCTGAGCTGCATAGTGAGATCCTATCTCAAAAACAAAAAAAAAAAGCGGGCATGGTTTTACACACTTTTAATCCCAGGAATCAAGAGACAAAGGCTGGCCTGGCCTACATAGAGAGTTCTGGGACAGTCATAGCTACATAGAAAAAGATCCTGTCACCCACCCGCCCCCCCCCCAAAAAAAAAAGATATTTTCAAAAACAAAAGTACAGAGCTGAGCATGATGACACCTATACCCCAGTACTTGAGAGTCTGGCACTTAAGGATGGCAAGTTTGATGCCAGCCAAGGTGTATAGGGAGACCCTGTCTCAAGAACACAAAAATCGAGGCCAGAGAGATGGCTCAGTGGTTAAGAGCACGAACTGCTCATAGAGAGAACCTAGGTTCAGTTCCCAGAGTCCAGAAGGCAACTTCGAACCATCTCTAACTCCAGTGCCAGAGGAACTGATGCCGTCTAGACTCCATAAGCACTGTTCACACATGGTGCACTTATATGTACAAAAGCAAAACATTCATGTACATTAAATAAAACTAAAGTCTTTGCAGAAGAGGGGGTTTAAGACAGTTTCTTTGTATCCCTAAATGTCCTGAACTTGTTCTGTAGAGAGATAACTCATCTGCCTCTGCCTCCTCAAGTGCTGGGATTAAAGGCATATGCCACCACTACCTGGATTATAAGGTTTTGTCTGTTTTTGTTTTGTGCTGACGAATGAGAAATAAATGTTTTTGTTGTTGTTGTTTTGTTTTTTTCGAGACAGGGTTTCTCTGCAGCTTTGGAGCCAGTCCTGGAACTAGCTCTTGTAGACCAGGCTGGTCTTGAACTCACAGATCTGCCTGCCTCTGCCTCCCGAGTGCTGGGATTAAAGGCGTGCGCCACCACCGCCCGGTGAAATAAATATTTTTTATGATAAAAAAACCTGAATTTTTAAAGATAGTTTGATCTTCTACAAAGTCTGAGTTGACTGGGTGGGATTTTCAAGATATTGTAGAAAGTGAATTTTGAGTAGAGATTTGAAATAAGCCATGTTTGTGAGCAGAACAAACAGCAACCAATCAGATTGTCCTCGCAAGAGAAATAATTTAGGAGATTAGGAGATTGATTGCTGTTCTCTTTCCATTGTAGTGAGAATCTCAAATTTAATGCGAGTATTAGGAACAGAAGCAGTCCAAGACCCTACGAAGGTAGAAGCCCACGTCAGAGCTCAGATGGCAAAGAGACAGAAGTAAGTGTGGTGGGTCGGGTGGGACCCAGGATATTGCCTTTCCAGACCCTCCTGGGGTCCACATTGGAGGGAGGGGAGAGTCCTCTGTTGCTCTCTCTTTCCCTTAGCCCTGCCTCTGATCTGCAATGCCTTTCTCACTTGTGGATGTCCTTCCTGTCACGACAGAGCGCATGAAGAGGCCAACGCTGCCAGAAAACTTACAGCAGAACAGAGAAAGGTCAAGAAAATTAAAAAGCTTAAAGAAGACATTTCACAGGGGGTGCACATATCTGTGTATAGGTAGGTGTCCACATAGGCAACTGTCCACACATTTTTTGTTTCTTTTTTGAGACAGGGTCTCTCCACATAATCCCAGCTGTCCTGGAACCTACTATGTAGACAAAGCTGGCCTCAAACTCAGAGATCCACCTGCCCCTGCCTCCCCTGTCCTGATATTAAAGGTGTACTCCATCACACCCTCTTTCTCCGGAATTCTCAATATCGTTCCAGTGCTTAGGGCAGAATCACTGTGGCCTTAAAGCATATCTACAGGTTATTCATCCTTTGTGAAATCTAAAATACCTCATTTCTCTAGAAAACATTAATTTTTGTTTGGTTTGTTGTTTATTGTTCTTCAAGACAGGATTTCTCTGTATAACAACTCTGGCTGTCCTGAGCTTTAACTTTTTTTTATTAAGTATATTTTTTTTTCCTGATATACCATAGTAAGCCTTTCATCCTCACTCTAGAATATATTTGTACCCTGGAAATATATTTTGACTTTTGTGTTGATTTAATGTCTTCATTTTATTCTTCTAGGTTAGCTCTTGTATGCCTTATATTTTTTAGATATGCTTATTTCTATTAACTAGTTCTTTATCCGAAGTAGCGCATTATTACAAAACTAGTATTTATTCAGATTAAAATTTTTGTACCAGATGGGATGATGCATATCTATAATTCCAGCACTTAGAAGCAGGACATTTTTAAGCTTAAGGCTAACCTGTGCTAGCAAGTTTTTGGCTAACCCAGGCTGAAAAACAACAAAACAAATTCTAATAATAGAGAGGAGCACTTATGAAAGAGTCTGTCCGTCCCCCCTTCCCTTATCTCTTTGGACCACTGTCTATAGGTAATTACTGTTTACATTCCTTGATGTCTCTGTTTAGAAAAAATCTCATGAATATATGATATCTATGTTATAGCATCTAGAAGAGACAGGATTTAAAGCTTTTTATACCTTCTGGAACAATGAACTTATAAATACTTTTGGATGATAGTAAGTACCTCTTCATTAATAGAGTAAATTCTAACTACTTACTATGAAGAAATATAGGACTAGTACTTGGGAAGCAGATGCAGGCAAATCTCTTGAGTTCAAGACTAGTTTGGTCTACATTGTGACCAGGCCAGCCAGACCTACATAATGAGACCCTGTCTTTAAAAAAAAGAAAAAGAAAGAAATGTACTTACAAGAGAGTAGAAATACAATTCTGTGTTCAAGGTGTTGATTTTAGAAAGGTGAACATTTCAGATCCTTCTTTATTTGCCATTTCATTCAGGCAGCTTTGATAATAAACTTGAGACGTAACTAAAATTTCCCTCCTCTAGAGTTCGAAATTTGAGCAACCCAGCCAAGAAGTTCAAGATTGAGGCCAATGCTGGGCAGCTGTACCTGACAGGGGTGGTGGTACTGCACAAGGATGTCAACGTGGTGGTAGTGGAAGGGGGTGAGTGTGCAAAGAATTGAGAGAAACTGTCCCTATACAGCCCTGACCCTCAGGTGATTGGCATTGTGGGGAGAAGAGAAAGAAATGTGGTATTTAGAGATGTCAGTGAATCTGATGTATGTCTGTTTCTGTATGTGCTGGAGTAGAAGGCTGCACTTTGGTTTCTGGGGTTTGTTTTCCTACCCAGTACTGTCTGAGCATTAGGCAAGCTCAGAGGGCCTTTCTATCTAGTCTTTGCAACTCTCTCAAAATTCTCTTTCCAGGCCCCAAGGCCCAGAAGAAATTTAAGCGTCTCATGCTACATCGGATAAAGTGGGATGAACAGACATCTAACACGAAGGGAGATGGTGAATTGGGGTTAGAAGGGATTAAATGGGAGAGCAGTGGGAGGTGGGAATAATAGTTCTTTCTATTCCTTTTCACCCTTCCTGAAATGCTTTAGTGTTCAAGAAGTTCAGACAGATGTACTCAATTTTATTTATTTTTTTATTACTATTTTTTTGTGTGTGTGAGAGACAGGGTCTCACTGTATAGCTCTGACTGGCCTTGAACTCATAAAATCCACCTGCCTCTGCTTTCTCAGCACTGGGATTAAAGGTGTGTGCCACCCTGCCCAGCTAGGCTGACTTACTTAGACAGTATTGCTAGATGGTTATGTAATATGTATTACATTATCATACAAACTACTATTAAAATTATTCTTTTTAAAATTTGTTTCTATTTTATGTACATTGGTGTTTTGCCATGGGTGTCAGATCCCCTGAAACTGGAGTTATAAACAGTTGTGAGCTGCGGTGTGGGTGCTGGGAATTGAATCCAGGTCCTCTGGAAGAGCAGCCAGTGCTCTTAACCACTGAGTTATCTCTCCAGCCCCATAAAATTATTCTTTTGCATACCTTTAAGAGTTTTCTCCCAACTGGCTTCCCTCTCTGTTTTGGTTATAAGTTCTGGTTGTGAGAGCATATTTAAAGTCAGCCATCTACGTGTTCGTATATTCAGTGTCTATCTTGTATTATTCTTTAGTCAAAAGTTTCTTGTTAGCTATAGCATGGTGGTTCACACCTGTAATCTCACCATTTAAGAGGATCTCCTAGAAGCTTAAGGCCATCCTGAGCTATGTAGCAATTTTAAAGCAGCCTAGGCTACACGAGTTCCCATCTAAAAAAATAAATAAATAAAAAGTTGGTGTTTGTTTTTAATTGCTCTAGACCTAGTGGTATCTACCCATAACCTCAGCACTTAGAATATGGAGGTAGGAAAATCTTGGGTTTGAAACAACTGAGGACATGTGCCAATTTAAAGCAGATAAGGACTGCATATGGAGACCCTGTCTTTCCCACCCCTAAAAAATGTTTAAAGTATTGGGTGTATAAAAACAGATTTTCAGTAAGTTGTTGAACTGCTTTCTACTTTAATCGAAAAAGATACCCTGTGTTTTGTTTTGAGACAGGATCTCAGTGGTGTAGTCCTGGCTGGTCTGAAACTTTGTATATTGACCTAGCTGGCCTCATACTCAACAGAGATCTACCTTCCTCTGCGTCCCAGGTGCTAGGATTAAACGCATAGGCCATCATTCGCTGGCACAGAAAAGATACTCTGGTGTTAGGGCTGGAGTTCAGTGGTTAAGCTTTTGTCTACCATGTTGTTGAGCTGTGTGGGGGTGGTGGGGATGAAGAAAGAAAAGATACTTAGTGATGTCTGATTGCTGAATCTTGTAATCCCAGCACTCAAAAGACTGAGTCAGGAGGATGGCCTCAAATTGAAGGCCAGTTCAAGCTACAGGGTAAAACCTTATCTTTAAAAAAAAAAAAAGAAAGAAAAAAGAAAGAAATAAAGGAAAGGCAAAGGCCTGGTGGTGATAGCACTGTCCTGTAATCTCAGCACTTGGGAGGTAGGCGATCTCTGTCTTTGGAGGCCAGCCTGGTCTAGATAGTGAGACCCTTGTCTCAACAAACAAAACAAAGATTGAGCTCTTTTGTCTTTTCCAGATGATGAGGAATCTGATGAAGAAGCTGTGAAGAAAACCAACAAATGTGTACTAGTGTGGGAGGTTGGTAACCTTTGTAAAATGCTGAAGTAGAAAGTTACCTGGAATTTTTAGAGAAACTCTTAGTATGTACCAACTGGAAAGTGTATGGGAAATGCTGGTATTAGGAATACAAATTGGAAATTAGATATTTCTAAGCTTGAATATGAGGGGAGTAAATTATATATTCCCCCTCTGGGTGTAGTGAGACATGCACTAGATCTAAGAATCTAATGATGGATGGGTGAGACCTGGGAGTGTAGCCCAGTGACATAAGGGAGTGCTTATGTAACATTTTATTAGAATCCTGAGTTTGTTCCTCAGCTCTGCAGCAAAACAAATAGGATGCTGGCAAAGTCAGCATCTGACTCAGCTGTCTGAGTCAGTGTCAGATTTCATTGCCTTATCTATGAAATATGAGTGGGATTTGACCTCCCTGACTTGTTGGTGTAGTTGAGAGTAAATTAAAGCAGGCCCAAATTCAACTCCCTTCACTCACATTGGGTGTGCTTACAGCCTCCTGTCCAACTCTAGGGGGAACTGACCCCTTGTTCTTGACAAGGTATCTACACTCACATGAACATAAACACATTTTTCTTTTTTAAAAAAAAATTTGATTTTTAAAAATTTTTGTGTATGAGTGCTTTGCCTGCATGTATATTTGAATGCATTTACATCACATGCATGCCTTAATGCACATAGAAGCCAGAAGAGGGTGTCAAGAGCCCCTGAAACTGGAGTTTCAGATGGCTGTGACCACGATATGGGTGCTTGGAACAGAACCTGGATCCTCTGCAAGAGTAGCAATTGCGCCAGGCGGTGGTGGTGCATGCCTTTAATCGGGAGGCAGAGGCAGGTGGATCTCTGTGAGTTCGAGACCAGCCTGGTCTACAAGAGCGAGTTCCAGGACTGGCTCCAAAGCTGCAGAGAAACCCTATCTTGAAAGACCAAAAAAGAAAAAAAAAAAAAGTAGCAATTGCTCTTAACTCCTGACTAAGCCATCTCTCCAGCTCTTTCTTTCAGATCATGATGTGCATGCCTTGAATCCCAGTACTGGGGAGGCAGAGGCAGGCCAATCTTTGTGAGTTCAAGGCCAGCCTGGTCTACTAAACTAGTTCCAGGACAGTGAGGGATATTACACAGAGAAACCCTGTATCAAAAAATAATTAACTTAAAATGTTTTTAATTTCTTTCTATTTTATGTATGAGTGTTCTGCATGAATACTGAATCCAGAAGAAGGCATCAGATCCTATTCTATTCTAGGTGGTTGAGAGTTGCTATGTGGTTTCTGGGAATTGAGCTCAGGGCCTCTGGAAGAACAACCAGTGCTCTTAACTGCTGAACCATCTCTCTAGCCCCTAATTTTTTTGTTTTTCTTTTTTGAGACAGGGTTTCTTTGTAGCTTTGGAGCCTATCTTGGAACTAGCTCTTGTAGACCAGGCTGGCCTCGAACTCACAGAGATCCACCTGCCTCTGCCTCCTGAGTACTGGGATTAAAGGCATGCGCCACCACCGCCCAGCTAAAAAGAAAGAATTCTTAAGGCTAGTAATGTTACTCAGTATAGAATGCTTGCCTTACATGCTTGACATTGTAGGTTCAATTCCCAATGCTGTAAAAAAATGAAATAAATAATCTCTGATTCTTAAAATGGTAGTGACAACAATAAAATCATGCAAATATATAAGACATGAGGTTATAATTATTTTATCATAGAATCATATTTAAGCGAGGCATGTTGCTACACAAACGTTACTAGGTCTTTTAAAAGAATCTTATATCAGCTGGTCAGTGGTGGCGCACCCCTTTAATCCCAGTGCTCAGGGGAAAAGGCAGGGGAATCTCTTTAAGTTCAAGGCCTGACTGGTCTACAGAGCAAGTTCCAGGACAGCCAAGACTACAAAGAAACCCTGTCTCAAAAAAAAAAAAAAAAAGTCTTATTTTAGTAATTTGAAGTAGTAGAGTGCTCGCCTAACATGAATGGGCTCTGAGCTCAACTTCCCTCACTGGAAAGGGGGTAAATTAGAAAGCTTATTAAAGGGCTGGAGAGATGACTTTCTAGAGGTCCTGAGTTTAATTCCCAGCAACCACGTTTGCTCACACCCATCTGTAAGGAGATCTGGCGCCCTCTTCTGGCATGTATATGTATAATTAATACATTTTTTTAAAAAAAGAAAGTTTATTAAAATTCCTGTCTCTCTTTTGCATGATGGTATAGTAGGATGCTAAAGTAGGATTTCTAATTCAAGCATAGTGTAGACTAATAGCAAGTTATTCTCTTCAGATAAGTAAACAGATAAAATTTTTGCTGCTCACCTAGGGTACAGCCAAAGACCGGAGCTTTGGAGAGATGAAGTTTAAACAGTGCCCGACAGAGAACATGGCTCGTGAGCATTTCAAAAAGCATGGAGCCGAACACTACTGGGACCTTGCACTGAGTGAATCTGTGTTGGAGTCCACTGACTGAGACTACTGCTAGCCCTTGTGTCTCCTTTGCCTTTGTTTCTTCGTCTTCTCACTCTGCTTCCCAACCTTCCCCACCGTGTGTGATCTCAGAACTGTGCCAGGCAGTCGTTGGGGCAAAGAGACTACCTTGTTTACCCAGTCAGCCTGGTGCTATCCTTCATCCTGTATGTGCATATGATTAAAGAGTTATTTTTAAACTTAGTGTCATGTTTTTCATATAGCCATAGGTTTCTGTGTGTGATTTTCCTTTTACCTAGGATCTCAGCAGTTGAAGTCTGTAAATAGCTGACCTCATCATGAAGCACAAATGATAAGTACAGTTTTCTGGAGCAAGTAAATCAGAAGGTGATGTTAAGCGGTTATGAGATGACTGATGATTCAAGAAATTAGATCCATTTTCACAGGTGGATCTGTTAATGCCATGTGACTCCTTTCTTGGCAGTATGTTCAATATAACCTTAAATTTTTTTTTGCTGGGCCAGGCAGTGGTGGTACATGCCTTTAATCCTAGCAAATCCTAGTCCTCAGGAGAAAAGCGGGCAGATCTCTGTGAGTTCAAGGCTATCCTGGTCCACAGAGTGAGTTCCAGGACAGCCAGGGCTACCCAGTAAAACCTTCTTAAAAAGAAAAAAAAAAGTTAGGGATCTCATATAACCTAGACGAGCCTCAAACTTGCTATGTTTAAGGTTACCATGAACTTCTTACCCTTACTTCACTTCCCACATACTGGGATTACAACCTTTATTACTAAACCCAGGATTTTATGTTGTTGGGGATATCAATTTCAGGGTTTTGTGCATAATAGGCAAGCACCTGCTGAGTTCCATCCGCAGCCCCTAACTTAACATTTCGTGTTTTATTTATTTATTTATTTGGTTTTTTTGAGAGCGTTTCTTTGTAGCTTTTGGAGCCTGTCCTGGAACTAGCTCTTGTAGACCAGGCTGGCCTTGAACTCACAGAGATCGCCTACCTCTGCCTCCTGAGTGCTGGGATTAAAGGCATGCGCCACCACTGCCCGCTCATTTCGGTCTTTTAAAACAAAACAAAAAGCCAGGCATAGTGGCTTGCTTAGGTTTGTAATCTGCACTAAGAAGGCTTTATCAAGCAGATCCCTGCAAATTCAAGGCCAAGCCTGAGACATGCTTGATTCCCGAACAGCCTGGGCTACAGAGTGAGATCCTATCTCAAACACCCCCTCTACTAGTTCCTTTTTGTTGCTGTGATGGAACACCATGACTAATGGTTATTTTGGTTTATGCTTTCAAAGGAGTATTGAGGAAGGCCTGGCAACAGGAAACTGATCACTTTTCACCTGTACACAGGAAGCAGTGAAATCTGCAAAACCCTCAAGGCTGTGGACCCTAGTCATATTCTTCCTCCAAGCCCTGAAGCTTCCTAAATAGTATTACCACCAAGGGCCAAGTGTTCAAATACATAAACCCATGAAGACATTTCTCATTTGAGTCAAAAACTCCCTCAAAAAACAACAGAAAAAAAAACCTTAACACACAAGCCTCTATGTATGTCCAGCACTTGGGTAACAAGTGGCAAGAACATCAGAATTTGAGGGTAATTGAAGTCCATGATAAGGCCCTGTGTGTGGGAGGGAAGCCCAATTTTGTCTGTCTTATTCTTACAAAATCATTTTCCTCTATAGTGGATGTGGCCATATTCTTAAACCCAACCAAATCCTTTTCTAAAAGATAATATGTGGACTTGGGGGGCTGGAGAGATGGTTCAGAGGTTAAGAGCATTGCCTGCTCTTCCAAAGGTCCTGAGTTCAATTCCCAGCAACCACATGGTGGCTCACAACCATCTTTAATGGGGTCTGGTGCCCTCTTCTGGCCTGTAGGCATACACACAGACAGAATATTGTATACAAAATAAATAAATACTTTTTTAAAAAAATATGTGGACTTGGAATGTAGATCAGCAAATACTTGTATCGAATGTACAGTCTTGGCTTAATGTCTAGAACCCCATAAAAATGTGGTGAACACCTATAATCTCTACACTGGAGGTGGAGACGGGAGCATCAGAAGTTCAGAATGATCCTTGAGCTATGTAATCCAAGTCTGACCTATGAAGTATGAGAACTCTGTCTCTAGAAGGGGAAAAGTCTGGTGTAGCACACAACTTCAAACCCAGGATTTGAGAAGCAGAATAAGGTAGATCTCTTGTGTTCAAGACCAGCCTGGTCTACAGAGAGAAAGAGGTCCAGGCCAGCCTATAACTCCAGTACCCCGGAGGCAGAAGTAGGTGTATCTTAAGAGTTCAAGGCCACCTGGAGCTAAAACTGAGACCCAGTCTGGGGGGTGGGATTTGTTTTGTTTTTTCAAGACATAATTTCTCTGTGTAGCCCTTGCTGTTGTGGAACTCACAGAGATCTGCCTGTCTCTGCCTCCCAAGTGCTGGATTACAGGCTTGAGCCACCACCACCCACATGAGACTCTATCTTAAAAAAAAATAAAAATACAGAGCTGGAGAGATGGCTTAATAGTTGAGAGCAATAACTGTTCTTCCAAAGGATCTGGGTTCAATTCCCAGCACCTACATGGCAGCTTACAACGGTCTGTAACTCCCATTCCCTGGGATCGGATATCTTCACCAATGCACATAAAATAAATTATTTTTAAATGAATAAATAAAAACATACGTTGTCCTTACCTCAGAGTCTGACTGTATGTGGTGGCCCATTCTAGCAAGTACAGAACCGCCTGTACCTGTCTTCATGTTGCCTACTGAGGATATAACAAGAACAGTTCCCACCAAATCCAGCAGAGCACCCACGGGGTCCTTTAAAGTAGTGCTGGAGAAAGTTAACATGGCAAAACAAGGCTTTGGGGAAATAATAGAGTCTCTGTATTTCTGCTGTTTTCTGAGAATGCTGGCCTATAACGCAAGATCTTCCTGCATCTGCCTCCTGGTGCAAGGAATACAGCTGTATACCATCATGGGCAGCATGGAGTGTATTTAAATGAAACCCACTGCTTTGTACAATGAATGTATTCTAAAACAGGAGTTGGCTCAGTGACTAAGCACTTGTTGCCCTTGCAGAAGACCTGGGTTCAATTCCCAGTACCCATATGATGGATCACAACCATATTTAACTCCATTTCCAGGGGATCCAGTGCTCTCTTCTGACCTCCATGGGCACTGAATGTGGATAGTGCACAAATATGTAGGCAAACACTATTACAGGTGGGATAGTAAACTAAAATACAAATTACAATTGTAAAGATTAATAATTATGAAGAGCTAAGAGGATACATATAATACATTTGTCCAAACAGAATATTCAGGAGCAAAACCTAGTCATAGAAAGTAGCACACATCTGTAATCTTAACTTTAGGAGGCTGAGGCAAGAAGATCATGAGTTTGAACCCAACCTGGGTTACATAGATCCCCTGGGTTTGGTTTGGTTTGGTTTTCTGAGACAGGGTATTCTCTGTGTAACTTTGACTGTCCTGGACGTCACTCTGTAGACCAGGCAGGCCTTTAACTTGCAAAGATCCTCTTGCCTCTGCCTCCTGAGTGCTCGGATTAAAGGCTTCTGCCACGACTGCCCAGCCTTGTTTTGTTTTTAAGAGAACAAAATGGGCTGCTGCCCAGCCTGATAATCTGAGTTCGATTCCCAGGACTCACATGGTAGAAGGAGAGTAAGCTGATGCAATGTTATGAAAATACCTCTTACATTCTAGGAGACTGGAATATGGCTGGACCTCACAGCCAGAGTTAATAATACACCTTGAGGTCACTTAAGACCAATAACCTACTCAGTCTCTTTAACCTGCCTTTACGAGAACAACGTAACACCCAACCTTATTTGTTTTTCCCATGATCAGCTTTTACATCCTAAGTTCAAATTAGGTGCTCTTCCAAGTCACCATCCATAGTGCATGTTTATCAATTGCTGAAAGCAGCAAAAATGGAGGTTGAAAGCAATCTTCTAAAATGAATGTCCACCATAAATGTTGTAACACATTTGGACGTTGGATGGTAAAACAGTGATGTTTATAGTAATGCTTTCTGGGTCAGCTGGGGTCTTTGCAGTCAATGACATCTTGTTAAACTCTGTTAAAGGTTTCTGGTAAGTACCCCATAGTCCTTCCCCATGTGACGCTTTTCAAGCTGTTCAGTAAAGACAGCAAAGCCCAAGAGTCAGAGTGACAAAACAGCCTTCAGGCAGGAACAGATTCAGACTCATTCAACAGGCAGACAGGATGGAAGACACAGGAAACATGAAAATTCAAATCTGGACTTACTCTTGGTTAAATGACCCCAAGCGGGAAGTGCTTTGATTTCTTAATGCAAAACCAATACATTATTGGTAACTTGGAGTTAATCACTAATGTGTTTAATTCACACAAAGAGAAAAACTGCAAGTTGTCCTCTGACTTCCACAGGTGTACTGGGGCATGCACAAACCCCTCACCCACACACATACACATGTGATTTCTGCCAAAGACCTGCTTGGGGGGGAAATGGGGGGGAGGTTCGGGTCTGAAAGAGGATGTGTGGAGTTGGCAGGAGGGCGGGATGAGAACAAGGTGTCAGGGTGTGAAAGCACTCCAAGATGACATTTTAAGGCCTATATGGCAGAGGGAAGGTCCAGGCTCTCTGATGAACTGAACCCCTAACAGCCAAACAAAGGTATATTTATTTATTTTGGTTTTTTGAGATAGGGTTTCCTCTGTAGTTTTGGAGCCTGTCCTGTCCTGGAGCTCACTCTGTAGACCTTGAACTTAGAGATTTGACTATCTCTGCCTCCCGAGTGGTGGGATTAAAGGTATGCGCACCACCGCCCCATGTCTCTTACTAAAGGAGAGCATCATATGCCCCCATGATTCTAGTTGGGAATTGAACTCAGGACCTCTGGAAGAGCAGCCAATGTTAACCTCGGAGCCATCTCCCAAGCCTCTGTCTACACTACTCTTGAGTCCCTATTTTACCCCCAAGTCTGGCCTTCGGTGGCATGTCCATCCCAGAGATTTAGCCTCAATGGCTGATGGGATTCAACAATCTTGCTCTGAAACCATTAAATTGTCCAACAGAAAATCGGAAAATTGGGGGCTGGAAAGATGGCTCAGTGGTTAAGAGCACTGACTGCACTTCCAGAGGACCCGGGTTCAATTCCCAGCACCCACATGGCAGCTCACAACTGTCTGAAGATCCAGTTGCAGGGGATCTGACACCTTCACACCAATGCACATAAAATAAAGTTAAATAAACCATAAAAATATTAAAAAAAAAAGAAAATCGGAAAATTAAGACCATAAACAGCTGTTCATGGTGAAGCACTTCACTTCGTAAACTCAGGAGACAGAGGCTGGTGTATCTCTTTGAAGCCAGCCAGGTTAAACAGTTCTAAGTCAGGCAGGACTACACAATGAGACCCCACTACCCCTAAAAAGTAAATATATAACTTGGTTTTCTTTGACATGGGGTCTCATGTAGCCCAGGCTGGCCTCAGACTCCATATGCAGCTTGGAACTTGAGATCCTCCTGCCTTTATCATGCCCCATCATACCTGGAAAGTTTAAGTGCATTCCAAGTAGTGTTTCAAAATGTACTTATTCGTAGCACCGATCTCTTTTTGTTATTTGGGAGTTGAATCTTTTTGTTTTTTATTTTTCTGTTTCTTTTCTTTTCTTTCTTTCTTTTTTTTTTTTTTTTTTGGTTTTTCGAGACGGGGTTTCTCTGTGGCTTTGGAGCCTGTCCTGGAACTAGCTCTTGTAGACCAGGCTGGCCTCGAACTCACAGAGATCCACCTGCCTCTGCCTCCCGAGTGCTGGGATTAAAGGCGTGCGCCACCCACCACTGCCCAGCATATTTTTCTGTTTCTTGGGAAGGAATCTTATTACATAGCCCAGGCTGGCCTGGAACTCAAGGCAGTTCTCCTACCTCAGGATCCTCAGCGCTGCATTGCAGTGTACATTGCCAACTGCACTGAGGACCTCTTTATTGAACACTGCTAACATCTCAGTGAGGACATTTGTAGAAAATACTGTTTTAGCAGAGCCCCTGTGTTCTTCTCTCCTGACTTGTTATTCATTAAAGCTTTTCTGGAAGATTATTGGTGCTCAGTCCTGTCATCCTGGATTCAGAAGGCTGAGACTGGCTGAGTTGCCTGGGTACAGAAGACCCTATCTCAAAGATTCAACCAAAAAATTTATTTTCCAAAAATACTTTGAGTAGTATTTCAAAGAGGATGATGAAACTTGTATTCTTATTTTATATATATGTATATATATATGATATTTTAAATTCACTTTTGTTATTCCTAGCTAATTTAGAGGAAATCAAAGAAGGAAATTCACTTGACTCATCAATCCAGCAAGTGGTGGGGAGTGGCGGCCAGAGGGTCATCACCATAGTGACTGATGGAGTCCCTCTGGGTAACATCCAAACCTCACTTCCTACTGGAGGCATTGGCCAGCCCTTTATTGTAACTATGCAAGATGGACAGCAAGGTAAGTTTTATCTAGTAGACATTTGCTTAAAGATATTTTATTCATTTATATTTTGTTTTTCTAGACAAGGTTTATTTATGTAGCCTTGGCTGTTCTCTGTAGACCAGGCCGGCCTCGAACTCACAGAAATCCACCTGCCTCTGCCTCTGGTGGGATTAAAGGTGCGGGCCACCACCTCCTGGCTTCAGGTATCTCTTTTTAAAAACTGGTTCATACCATTTTTATTCATATACTCAGTCTTTCTCCCTTAATCCTATTCCATGTCTCTTTATGACTCCTTACTTCCTAATATACTCGTGGTTTGATGCTGATATTGTTATGCCCGAATCCACAATCCCCGCAAGCAGACAAGGAAACCAAGAATCCCGTATGTAAAAGCAAAGAGTCTTTATTTTAATCAAGTTTGCAAACTCCGTCTGTGTGTCCAATGTATTCCGGAGAGCCCCAATAATCTCAATTAGAATAGGGTTTTATAGTAGTAAAGGTGGGGGTGAGGGGTTTTTGAGGTTTTAAGACCCCCGATTGGCTGACATTCGTCTAGGGTTCCCTGGTGACTGCACTGGCAGGTGTTTCTGTCTACAATGCTTGGAATACCAGAAATTTCCTTTGAATGGCCTGTTCTTGGGTGGGGGTCAGGTGGTCTCAGCTCGTGGTTCTTCCAGCAGCCTGGAATCTTCTCAGGGTAAACAATTGAGACTCCAGCCTCCATTTAAATTCATCGATGGTCAGAGTCCCAGGTGATAATGGTTGGAAGAACTTCCTTTGGGTAACCTGCCCAGTCTTAGATTATCATGGCTGGCCCTCACAATATCAAGTCAAGTCAGAGGAATTCTGTATTGCCATCATTTCCCCAATCCTAAAACAGTTCTTGGCACAACGACATTAATGAATACTAAATATGAACTTGATGAAACAGTTCCTTGCCGCAAGAATCTCCTCTCTTCTATTGAGGTATAATTAAAATGAAATTGCTCTATTTAGTAGGAATACACAAACTCCCAAATCTTCCCAAAAGATTAACATAGGCAGATGAGATGTAATGATTAATCTGAGTCTATGCTAATAAACGCAATATTTAAGACTTGTAAACTATAGTGCTTTACAGAATTGAGATTATTATAACCGACCAAAGAAGCCAATTCTTGCCAATTACTCTTTCCTCGCCTCGAGAACCTTACAGAGAAATTTTTGTTTAATTTTCTTATTCCCTCTTTCTAGAGTGCTGACAGTCGACTGGCTGTGAATGATATCACCCAAATCGGGTAACTCCGTTTAATCTCGGAGTATGCGTAGAGAACGGCTAGCGGGACAGACGCATGCGCACCTCCTACCACACAGCAAGATGGATGCCAGCCATTTTGTCGCCCGTACATCCCCAATTTAAGGGTGGTAGAGGATGCAGCCGCGGCTTCCGGAAACAGTGGTCACAAAACGGTGTGAATTTCCCAGCCTTGTGCGAGCTAAAGGCTCCAAGGGAGCAACCCCGCTATGAAGCCAAAGGCAGGGCGGAGCGCTAAGCATCTCCAGCTTCCCCAGCTCCCGCATCCCGCTTTCCCAGGTTTTCCTCCCAACCCGCTCGGCGCGGCGCAGACCTAACGCGCAGGCGCACAAGGGAACGCCGCGCCTCCTAGGCGCTCAGGGCTGGCCGCCTCTTGCGCGCGCTTCTCCGACCCCTTCCGTGATTGGCCAGATCGCAGGGCCATCAGGGCCCCCCCCGTTCTGCCCTCAAGGGTGAGGAGGAAACGGAGGGGCGGAGCTAGCGCGCGCGTGCGTGTTGCTTTTGCTGGTCCTCTGCTGCTATTGCGTTGCAAAAAAAAAAAAAAAAATTGTGACTAGGTCGCCGTGGGCCTTGTCTGTGGCAGGGAGCCTAGAGGAGAGCGTCCTGCCACCGGAGGGACGGTCCGGCAGCGTCACGCTTCCGATGCCGAGGCCTCCCTGGCTCGCCGGAGTCTGGCCGACGGGATGCGGGAAGGGCCTTGAGAGTTGAGGGCCGTGAGGCTAAACGTGTTCGCTCGGGCGCTGGGCGTTTGGCAGGGCGTCGCATGGTCCCGGCCGCCGGTTCAAGCACGACCCCCGAACCCTAGTGACAACCTGGGCCGCCGCAGCCCCGCCTCGGAGCGCGTGGGGGCCGCCGGCGTGCCCCGCTAGTCGTCCTGCCTCCGGGAGAGCCTAGCGCGTGCAGCATCCCCACCCCCTGGCCTCCCTCCCTCCCTCCCTCCCACGGCTCTCACGCACTCGCACTGATTGTTTTGCCCGCTCCCGCCGCCGTCGCCGCCGCCACAGGACCAGCGGCGCTTGTGCAAACCGGGAAGATGGCGGCCGGCGGCGGCGGAGGCAGCAGTAAGGCCTCCTCCTCGTCGGCCTCGTCCGCCGGGGCCCTGGAGTCCTCGTTGGATCGAAAATTCCAGTCGGTGACCAACACCATGGAATCCATTCAAGGCTTGTCGTCCTGGTGTATAGAGAACAAGAAGCACCACAGCACGATCGTCTACCATTGGATGAAGTGGCTGCGGAGATGTGAGTGTGGGGGGACCGGGAAGGGGGATGCTGGCGAAATGGAGGCTGTGCGGCCCCGGATCCTCGGGGCTTTGCCCGCGGAGCCGCTGCATTCAGTTGGGGTTCCCATTACAGCTCGGGCGCGGGTGCTCCCGAGCCCAGACTCCATTCCTAGGCAGGGTTGCCCTGGTCTGCAGGGGGCTCATTGCTTGGAATTTTTCAGCGGCTCCTTTGGCGTGACCTTGGGCCGTTGGGCCTAGACCCACGGGCGTCCGCGGGTTTCCCTTCCGAGCCTCGGAAGGTGTCTTGTTGATTTTTCTGAGCCTTCACGGAAATCGTAGCGTCCGTTCGTACCTTCTAGGCCTTGGCGTGTTGATGATTTCTGGGTTTCCTGGTAGTAGAGCTCTGCTCTGAGCTGTCCCTTTCCCTGGGACCTGCGGGACCGACCGTTCAGGGTTTGCTGTCGACGCGAACCTGGGGATCTGTCGGAGAAGGGGCCTTCTCTTGGCCGGCGTGTGCTGTAAGGAGGCTGCCTGTGAAGCAGAATGAGCGCCGACGGAGCTGTGAGGCGGCCACCTGTTTTCCCTTCTCCTGTGTGTGTTTGGCTTGGGGATACTGACAGCACACTGGGAAACTGTAGTCACTATCACTTTCAGCCACCTGAACTACATTTTAGAGAATCGAGTTTGCATAGGCAATCAAAATGGGGTGTGTAGGCTTCTTAATATTCTTTATTTTAGCATATACTTTCCCCCCAGTTATAGTTTCTTTTTACCTTCAACCTGTGAGGCTCTCCCCGCATCGCCGCTTTACTGTAGAAAAGCGGTCTTCTAAAACTATAGATTGTTAAACTGGGTGTGGTGGCTCACATCATTCTGGAGGCTGAGGCAGGAGGATTGCCACAAGTTTGAAGCCACCTTGGGCTATATAGTAAATTCCAAGCAACCTTAATCCCAATTCCATACATATTTATTAGAGTTTTAGTTTGCTCTCTCTCCTCCTAGCCTCTTGCCAGTGCTACCCATTTAACAGTTTTCGTATTGCACTGCTGTCTTTGCTTTTGGAATAGTTTTGAGTTTACTTGTTTGTAAACAAATGGTTAAAACTTCAAAATTAAAGGCCCCAAACTTGAAACCTTTTGTATTTAAAGTTATTGATGGGACAGTTGTTCTTTGAAATACTGTGCTGAGAAGGATACTCAAGAAAAAGACAGATTAGGTAATCTCTGGTGACTATTATCAGAGCTCTTCATTTATTTCTTGCCAAATTAGAATAGTAAATAATGCTATTACCTTCAGAGAGTCACCTATTAAGTATCTGCCACATGCCAGCCATATCCTTAAACCTTTTAATGTACTTTATAACCTAAATTATAACTAGGGAAACTAGGGCTCAGAAATGTGATTTTGCTACAGGTTACTCAGTAGAATGGTGTATTTAGGGTTCGACTGTCATTAACTCTGAAGCAACGTTTGATGTTTTGTGTACATCAGTGGTAGTAAACAGTGCTGATGTGATGAGTACATCTTCCACCCTGTTTTCAATTATGAAGCATTTTTACATTCCCTACTGTTGGTCCCTGATGCTTAAACTCTATGGTTATGTTATTTTCAAGAATAAGTTGGTTCCTATTTCTCTTTGTGGGATCACAAGTGACAATGCTGTTTTTTTCCTAGTCAGCAATGAGACCAGAATTTTTCCTACTCCTGCTGCTGTTTTGTGTCTGGGCTTATTTCCTTTGTTGGTACCAAGAGTAGGAGAGCAATATTTAATCTCAAAAGTACATTCTACATAATGTAAATAAAGTTAAATGCATTCATTTTATTTTAAAAACCTGCTGTCAATTTCATAGTGGAGTGGAATTTAACTTTCTAACATAGCTAAGAATAATTTGTGGACATTTGCATTTACACGTGATGGATTTTTGGCTTGTGGAACCTGGGTCGTGAAAAGGAAAATGCAAATAGTTTTAGGTCTGTATTATCACTTATTTTTGTGTAGCTCTTGACAGAGTTTGGTTGCTAAGTTTGCTTAGGCAAAATTGTGAGGTAGGTATCTGGGCATTCCCAATCTGTCCATTTTCCTGATGTCACTTTTGCTTCTCCTTTTTCTTTTGACATCAGTTTTTAGTCATTTAGACCTCAGTTAACTTTAAGTGACTGTGCTAGATATTCAGGAGATGTTTTCTTTCTGTCATTTTATGAGGCATCTAACCCAGGGCCTCCTGAATTCTGTGCAAGCACTCACTACCACTAGACTACACACACCTCAAGTCCTCAGAGATGTTTTCACTGTTTCCTTAATCTTACGATGTGTAGTAATAACAGGCTTTTTTATGCATTGTAATGAAAAAAATTAATGAGCAAGCATGCTTTCTGAAGATGTATTCGATAGGCGGGTTCCATTGATATCATTTAGACATGTCTGTAAATCTTCTGTCTGAGTTACCCTGGCTGGTTTGGTATTCAGTGTGTTGCCCTCATTGGTCTCCAGCCCGCTGCAGCAGCCTATCTCAGCCTCCCTGTTGCTCAGCCTCCCTGTTGCTGGTTTGTAGTTCACTACCATGCTTGTTCTCTGAAGTGATCTTTTTATGTTATGAACAGATATTAGGCCTCTACTTTTTTTTTTCTTTTTTCTTTTTTAAAGACACGGTCTCTCTCTGTGTAGTACTGACTGTGCTTGAACTTGCTATGTAGACCAGGCTGGCCTCAATCTAAACAAGATCAGCCTGTTTCTGCCTCCGAGTGTTGAATTAAAGGAGTGGGCTACCACACCCAGCTCATGCCTCTTTTTAACCTTCCAGCGATATTGTTGCAGTAGAGTTAAGTTAAATTTTTTGTACTGTGGCCCCTCCAAGAGTCTGTGTCATCACCTGTCCAGCCTGCTTCAGCTCCTGCCACCTTCTCATGTGGATTTCATTTCAAGTATTACCCTCTTCAGGAAGGCCTTTTCTCATTACCTTCAATTCCTATTGCATCTTTTCCTTTCCTTTCCTTTTTTTTTTCCTTTCTTTTTTCGTTCAGGTTTTTCAAGGTGGGAACTCGTTATCTATCTCTGGCTGGCCTGGAACTCACTATGTAGACCAGGCTGGCCTCAAACTCACAGAGAAGCCTGGGCTTGCTTGCTATGTTTACCAGGCTGATCTCCAATTCATTGTGGTCTGCCTGCCTCTGCTTCCTGAGTGCTAGTATTAAAGGCATTCAGCACCACACCTGGCAGGCTGATCATCTTATTTTCAGCATGGTAAATTACTGTATTTACTTGTTACATTTTTATTACCTATTTTTCTCAACTGTCAGGGTTATGTCTTGTTTGTCCCTATATCCCAAGCACTTGATATAGATTAGTAAATATTTGCCAAAATGGTATTGCAAATGAGTAATAAAATACTTACTCCTGGCCTGGTTGCACATGCCTGCAGTCCGGTCACTTGGAATTCTGAAACAGAAGAATTACAAGTTTGAGGCCAACCTGAGCTATACGGTCTTAAAACCCCACCCCCAAAAAACTTGAACAATTTTTTAAAATTCCTGATTATGAAAGTGTTTATAATTTAGTGAAACAGTAGGGATGGCTTGCTTGCTGGTTCAGGATGTATATTTTTTCTCCCATTTTTAGTATAAAACAAGAGTCAGTAGAGAAAGATAGAAAAACTTTAGAATTAGAGCTGTGTTCAGATTTTAGCTCCATTGCTTCATCCTCGGGGATGCACCGTGCTATCTCTTATCCAGAGGGAGCATTGTACTCATAGAATTTGTGGCCTGAGTTTAAGGAGATAATACATCTATCTTAGTATAGAACTAACCTACAGAAACATGAACTATTTTCTGCTGAGATCCCGAGCATTCAGGAGAGTTGGCTTTGCTTGGAGTACAGAGGTGGGGTTACCCCTCCAGGGGAAAGACTTGGATCAACCTCTTAGTGAATTAGAAGGTGGTCTGAACAACCAGTGGGACAAAAGTGAAACCCTGTTTCCTGAGACCTCTATTTCATCTTTTAAAAAATGATTTATTTATTTATTTTTCCCCCCTTGATATTTATTGAGCTCTACATTTTTCTCTGCTCCCCTCCCTGCCACTCCCCTCCCTCCTTCAACCCTCCCCCAAGGTCCCCATGCTCCCAATTTATTCAGGAGATCTTGTCTTTTTATACTTTCTACTTCCCACGTAGATTAGATCTATGTAGGTCTCTCTTAGTGTCCGTATTGTTGTCTAAATTCTCTGG
>PVIU01024743.1:0-24975 GCA_004026605.1 Ondatra zibethicus
CACTTTCTTGATCCATTCTTCCATTGAGGGGCACCTAGGTTGTTTCCAGGTTCTGGCTATTACAAACAATGCTGCTATGAACATAGTTGCACAAATGCTTTTGTAGTATGATTGGACTTCTCTTGGGTATATTCCCAAGAGTGGTATTGCTGGATCCTGAGCTGAAGGGCATTCTTTTCAAGGATCATGGGATGGTCTGGATTCACTGTCTCTGGGTATTTTGTTTGGATATCTGCAAGCTTGCTCTTATTTGGAGAACTTCATTATCGGACTGAGAACTGCATCACCCAGAACACGAGCCCTTGGAGCTCCTGGAACCAGATCATCGCCCCCCCTTTCATTTCAACCTCCTAATTGTGCAGGGCTATCCAATTGGGGGCTGTCTGAAAAGGACAAATGGTGGCAGGGAGCACTCTGAGGTAATTCTAGCCTGCCTCACTTCCCCTCATCAAGGAAAGAAACGCTAAAATGTGCTATAACAAAAGGCACCTTCCATTTGGGACACCAAAGAAAAGCACTTGGGGTGTTGGCAAGGCATACAGAGTGAGGCATATTTTTAAATGTCATGGTAGATGGCAAATGGCAGAAATGAGAGTGGCCTTCAGGGGCAGTTACTGTGAAATTCAGACTCCAAGGGGCCTACAGTACTGTGTATAGTGCATGGGTAGTGCAGAATCAGTTCAGAGTTCATGTGTGAAATTAATATAATGGTTGTTGCATGACTAAAGAGACATCTAAAACTCATAACTGGAAAAAGCAAGGAAGTTATTAATTGCATTTCCCTTTATACATCCATTTTTAGTACTTATAGTGTAATTGTTTCACCATCTCAGATATGTTAAATTTTAGTATTGCTGATCCTGACTCAACTGAAATGCAAGACATATGTAAGTAACAAGCTTTGAAATTGAAGTTCAGTTTTCATTGGCCATACCCAGGTACAAGTATTTAGTTTGAGGCATATTATCATTTCTTTAACAGTGATAAAGCACTCTCCTATTAGCTTTCTCATTAGATGTTCGTTGCAGAACCCAGAGGGTGAGTATTACCAACATTTTATGCATGGGGGAAGGTAATCTCAGAACTTGTAAGAGTGACCTGAGATACATGACTCTAACAGGTGGACCAGAATGGAATCTAACTCTTTGGATTCTGGGTAACAGTCCAGTCAGTCTTCTATTATTTCTTTAGGTAAGATTTAGGGAGCAAATTTGTTTAAAATATACAGTTGAGCACTTTAAAATTCTAAAGCCTTTGTTTCAATGTATATTGATTTATAAATTGGGTAGCTCCAAGCCACAGGAGGGTTAAGCTTCACAGAGGGCATGAAAGGCTGTGAGACAAAGTAAATGCTTGATTGATTGAAATGGAAAGCCCCTAGAGATTAGTTGATAGTTTGTAATTAGTAAATTCCCCTACTGATTGGTTAAAATTAAATTTCATTTTTCTGTTTATACTATTTGAGCCTAATGGCCTGCCACACATGCTTTTTATGCATGTGTATATATGTGTATACATGTGGATATAAGTGTGCATATTTGTGTGTAATACTGAAGGACAACCTTAACGGTCATCTTCAAAAACACTATCGTCCTCCTTTGAGGCCGGGTCTGTCATGATTAGGTATCCACCAACTAGGCAAGAGGGGATGGCCAATCCCTAGGGATCTTCCTTTCTCTACCTTTGCAACATTGGGATTACAAATATAACTACCATACGTGGTGCTTTATTACTTGGGTTTGAGGAATCAAGCTCAGGTCCTCTTTCTTCCAAGGCCAAGTGCTTGACTGATTGAACCACATCCTAGCCACTCCCACTAGCTTTTTATTAAAGAATGAATTCAATATATTCCCCTGATAATAACCAACTGATGCAGTAATATTTAATAAAGCCATGATTCACAGTCAAAATAAATCTATGAATGTAGGTAGGATTTAGAATGATATAAATGGAAAAATCTCATAATGAGATTTATAAATATCTGAAGTCCCTAACTGCTTGCATTTAGATTTGATGTATATGTATATAGGAGGATATAATGAATTCATTATATGTTAATTTGAATGTTGACAAAGGATATTGTTAATATAATTTTGATGTCTATCACTAGTAAGTTCTGGAAGTAAATCTAATGTAGAAATTTAGCATTTTCTTTTTCTAATAAAGTTATAGGTGAAAAGAGTAAAGTACAATTTTTATGTGAATGTATAGTTTATTTTTCCCTTTTATTGAAAATAGAGCTGGGCAGTGGTGGCGCACACCTTTAATCCCAGCAATCGGGAGGCAGAGGCAGGAGGATCTCTGTGAGTTCCAGGCCAGCCTGGTCTACAAGAACTAGTTCTAGGACAACTCCAAAGCTACAGAGAAACCCTGTCTCAAAAAAAAAAGAAAGAAAGAAAAAAGATACTTTTCTCATATAATATATCCTGATTACAGCTCCCCATCCTTCTACTCCTCCCAGTTCCTCCCCACCTTTTCCCCTCCCATTTGGATCCACTCCCTTTCTGTCTCTCATTAGAAAAGAACAAGCTTCCAAGAGATAACAACCAAATATGACAAAATAAAAAATAATACAATGAAGCAAAACATATCATATTGAAGTTAGACATGGAAACCCAACAGGAAGAGTCCCAAGAGAAGGTACATTAATCAGAGATCCATTCATTTACATACTCAGGAGTCCCATGAAAACATTAAACTGAAAGCTAAACTATATATTCAGTGAACCTGGTGCAGACTCATGTAGGCCCTGTGTGTGCTGTTTCAGACTCTGTGAGTTCATATGAGCTATGCTCAGTTGATTCAGAGGGACTTACTTTGTTGGTGTCATCCATCCCCACCTCCTCTTCCATGGGCTTTCCTGTAGTGATACTTTATTTGTATTTTAATAAATAATGCTTGCCCAAAGATCAGAGAATAAAATAGTCCCACTGGTCAGCCATACAGCCCAGACAGTGGTAACACACACCTTTAATCCCAGTAGCCACACTAGTTGCCATAGAAACTGAGCTGTGCATGTCTTTAATCCCAGTGGTGCACACATTTAATCCCAGCCCTAGAGAGGAATATAAAACAGGAGGAGAGAGCTCACAGACACAGTCTCATTCTGAGGTTCCTGGAGGCAGGATCACCATTTTGGACTGAGGTCGAGGTAAGAGCCAGTGGCCGTCTGCTTTGAATTTTTTGGTCTTTAGGTTGAACCCAATATCTGTCTCTGAGCTTTTATTAATCATGCTTCAATTTCCTGAGCTCTGAGGAGAGAGATTTTATGGAGACATCCCACTTAGAGCTGAATGTTCCAAGGTCTGTCTGTCTCTTTGTCTCTGTTTCTGTCTCTCTCTCTACATAATGTCTGATTGTGGGTCTCTTTATTTGTTCCTATGTGATGCAAGAGGACGTTTCTCTGGTGATGGCTGAGCAAGGCACTGATCTATGAGTATAGCAGAATATCATTAGAAGTTATTTTACTGTTCTTTATTAAAACACAAGTAGCATTTGTTTTTACCCTAGGTTTCTGGGGTATCTGGTCTCTGATTCTTGGTGACTTAAGCAGTGTTGGGTATGGGTTTCATCTCATGGAGTGTGCCTAAAGTCAAATCAAACGTTGCTTGATTACTCCCACGAGTTTTGTACTGCCATTGTCCTAGCATATTTTGTAGGCAAGAAAGATTGTAGATCAAAGGTTTGTGGCCGGGTTGGGGTTTACATTTCTCTTTTGATAGCCTGAATAGTACCTTACCATTCCAAAGATACTAGAAGATGGGGTGAAATGTAGTCACTATGTAGTCACCGTCTTGACCTGTCCATGTTCAATGAGTTATATTAATGCTGTCTTCAGAAATAGCGTCTTGCTGTCAGTTTGTGGAGAGCAAACTAGTGTCTTGGCAGAGCCTGGGTGTTTGGGGGTTTCCATGGGACCCTTTGGCCAACAACCCAATTTAATGGAACCCAGTCCCAGTATTAGAAGCTTTGTTTGGTGACAAGAGATGGTCAGTTAGGACTTCATCTCCCCAATTATTTGAAGACTTGTTTAGGATCGCCTTCATATAGTTTAGGAAGTTTCCACTACACTAGGTTTCTATACCACACTTCATATTCCCCAGTACATTTTTTTAAAAAAAACAATCTCACTATGTGACCAAGGCTGGCCTGGAACTTGCTTGTAAACCAGTATATCCTTGAAATTATGATGTAACCCAGTGTATGCTTGAATTTGTGATAATCGTGGCTCAACTTCTCAAATATGTAGCACACTAAGCACACAAATTTTAAATGTATAGTTCAAAAAAATTTTATGTTTGTAAATGTCACCAAAATCAAGTATAGTCATTTGCTGCCACTTAGAGAGTTTTGTTTTCTCTTTGTAGTGAATACTTTCTTCTGAGGTAATAACTATTTTGTTTTCTATAAACATATATTCATTTTGCTTGATTTAAGCTTTATTTAAATAGAACCCCACTGTGATTATTCTTTTGTATATGGCTTCTTTTGCTTAATACATTATCTGTCATATCCAGGTTTTTTTTCTGTGCAATATTCTTGTGTATGGTAGACCATATTTTAAACTTCATTTTTTGTTGATTGATTTTGATTTATTTCTAAGTTTATGATATTATAAATTACAGCTGATTTAGGCATCTTAAACCACATTATTGGTTCACAACACACTGGTTTCTTAGAACCAACATCTAAATGTGGAATTGTTCTGGTATATTTAATTAATAATTCTTTGAGAAATGTCTTAATGAAGGAACTTTTGTCTGGACATCTTATAAGGAGACACTTTCTGAAGAAACATAGTTAAAGATGAAAATTTGCCATGTTTTCTTTGGGAATTTGAGGTTCTCTGCCTGGCAGACATTAGAGAACATTTTACTTTGGCCAGTGAGCTGACTCTTCATGCTTGTGGGGAGGTATTTATTTTTCTGGTGTCTGGTGCATACTGTGCACATTAGAGATGAGGAGCCATTTACTTACAAGGTCTGTCTTTTTTGGATAGTGTCAAATTGTCTTTTCTTGGGTAATATGCTTCAAATGATAATAAAATAACAGGAAACCAGTTTACTTTATAGAATTTTTCCTTGGGGTCAACTTGGAATGCATCTTTAGTTTTGAAAGTGAAGGTACACTTGTGATTTTATGCAGTCACCAAACTTGACTTTGGCAACTTAATTTTACATTATTTCAAAGGTAAAGAATTTTTAAACATCATATGTCTGCTGGCAATATTTCCTAATGAAGTGTGATATTGAAAGGGTATGGGGAAAATTCCTGAGGTCTGGGAGGATGTGGAGGTGGTTGTAAATGAGGATAAAACTGGGAAAGTGCTCAAAATGAGGAATACAGTTCCTGGAAAAGACTCTAGTTCGCCCGAGGTGGTCTGACACTTAGCATGCTACCAGAGGGACCAGAAGGAGACCACCCTTAACCATTTTCACAATACCATCTTTTTTTTTTTAAAGTTTGTCCTTTTCCCCCCCGCTGTCTTTGTTTTCTTAAAAGCATTTAATCAGTGGTGAATGGTTAAAAATTGACATGGGGATATTTTAATGGACAATGACTTGATATACTACTCCTATAAATTTAAATTTTTCTGTATGTAGTTACAGAGGTATTAGAAATCCTTCAGAGGCTCCATGAATCCTGAGTCAATTCCAGAATCCTTATTAAGGCTGCCAAGGTCAGCATCTTCTGTGCCGAGTGTTTCCTTAGCTTCAGCTCTTGGCACTCCACACATGATGTCTCTCTTTTCCCTCTCCCCCTCCTTCTCCTTCTCCCCATCTCTATCTCTCCCTCTTTCTCTCTGTCCTCAGTGTTTGGTTCGTGTGTGTGTGTGTGTGTGTGTGTGTGTGATATGTATCCATGTTTGTATGGTTGTGTTCAGGTGAGTGAATGCATGTGGTAGGTGTACACATGTATATGCATGCATATGGAGTCCAGAGGTTGCCTTTGGGTGTCTTCCTCAATAAATCTCCATCTTATTTTTTTCTTTTATTTTTTTTAAATAGTTTATTTAAATTCATTTTATGTGCATTGGTGTGAAGGTTTCAGGTGCCCTGGAACTGGAGTTAGACAGTTGTTAGCTGTCATGTGGGTGCTGGGAATTAAACTCGGGTCCTCTGGAAAAGCAGCCAGTGCTCTTAACCACTGAGCCATCTCTCCAGCCCCATCTTATTTTTTGAGGTTGGGTTTACCACTGAACTTGAACCTCGCTGGTTGGCTAAGATGACTTGCCAGTGAATTCAGAGATCTAGCTGTCTCCACTTCCCAGCACTGGCATTACACGAACACATCACTGTACCCAGCTTTTATGTGGATGCTGCGCATTTGAACTCAGGTTCTCATGCTTGTGCAGCAAGCACTTTACCAACTGAGCAATTTCCCTCTGGCCCTGGTTCATACTTCTTTATCCTGCAGCATCTTTTCCCTACCCAATTTGTTGAACTCTCTTTTCTGTTAGTCACCTTTCTTTCCAAAGCCTCCTTTGGACCTTAAACTGGCTTAGGCAAACTACATCTGCGCTTCTTTTGTCCCTAGTATAGCTGCTTATGATACTGTACAAAAATTAACTTTTTATTTCTCGTACCAGAAAGTATGCTCTATTTCCATGGCCTAGTCACAGACTGGTCACTTGGTCGGTACTAATTAAAGATTGACATTCATGTTTAGATGAATATATCAGCCAGCTTAATTATTTTAGAGATATGGTCTCATGTAGTCCAAGATAGTCTCAAATTTGATATGTAAGCAAAGACTGACCTTGTATTCCTGTTCCTTCTGCTCCAGTCTCCTAAATGCTAGAATTACAGGCATGTGCAGGCATGTAGTTCTATATCTGGTCTTTTAGACCTTTAGTGTGTTCATATATTTGGTAAACATTTGATTGACCTTAGGGATGGTTCTGGCAAAGCTTTATGACCAGAGCTACAGGGAACAGATAATCACCACATGCCCTGAGACTTTACAGAGTTCATTTTGATACAGAGACATGAGATGTCCACAAATAGCAGTAATCTAAAGTACAAAGGGCTTGGTGCCATAATAGAGTTATAAATAAAGTACTGTGGATTTAGAAGAGAGAACTTCCCCTGATGTTTTGTTGATGAAATTAATGGGAAAAAATAGAAAGTAGCATTTGAGATAAAGAATTAAGGGCAGGTAAGACAGGAATAAGCAACGATAAAAATCTTTCATGTATCTTGCAGCTTATTTGTGGCCAAAGAGAGTAGATACTGACTGTGAGGCTGAAATGGGCGGTAGGACACGATGGAGCTGTGTGAAGCAGCCCTGCTGGGGAAGCCCTTCAATACCAAGCTAATGAGTTTGTGTTGGTTTGTTTTTCCCTCAGGTGCAATAGCCTTAGAAATCTGGTACAGTTTTTTTTTTTAAGCCTAGTGACATTAACAGAAATTCCCTTATGACTAATCTATGACTGACATACCTTAGGATCTTTTAAGGAAACCAGTATGGATAATTTCTATGGCGAATAGTATAGAAAACCCCTTGGCCTTTAGCTCTTTTCACATCATACCCTTTGCAGTGAAAACTTAAACGAAGTAACAGATATGACCAATACATTCTAAGAAGCAAACATTGAAATTGAGAAGGAAAAAACACTACCAGTAGAAATGCCTTATAAAAATGCAGAAACATATCAAATGTTGTTTGCTTAGGAACCATTTCCAAAACATTGCTGTCTGGAAAATTCTAGATATGGTATATGAATTGAACTGCTGGTAGTTATTACTTTTAGGGTAACGTTAGGTTATTCCAGTTAAATATAACTCTATTCTTCTAACCTCATTCTATCTACGTCCTCTATAAGCAGTGAGTACTGCATTCCAATTTGTTTTGTGGCATCTGTTTTCTAACCATGTAAAATCAGGCCTTGAATGCTGTAGGCCTCAATTATTACATTTTCATTGGTCTCTGTCTTCTGTACCTTGGATACAGTTTGCACAATAATAGCATAGAGCAGGAAGAATGCTGGATGAACAATAAGATTAACTTGTTTTGAGTCCTGGTTATACTGTTCACTAGATATATGGCCTTTGACAATTATACCACCTCTCCTAAGACTTTTTTCTTTCATCTCTAAGATGGAAATAGTGGTTCTTGTTCTGTCTTTCTGAAGGGGCTGAGTCAAAGGTTACATACAAGTACTCTAAAAACCATGAACGGCTTTATCAAGAGTTGGGCTGCACTGGCTAGCTTTACACTCTATGTTGCAACCCCATCTTACCTCTCTTACCTCACATTTCAATATTTCCCAAGACCTACCCCTTCTCTAATGCGCATATGTGTGTGTGTGTGTGTGTGTGTGTGTGTAGTGTTCTACTCATCTGGAGTATTTTCTTCTTTCATTGCTGCTAAATTCAAGCAAAAATTTACAGTTCAATTTGCATCCTTCAATACCTATTGATTTCTCTTTTGTTAGATTCTGACAACACCTAGTGATTGTCAATACTTGCCTTGTGAATTGCCTTTTATCCTTATCTCTTTCTTTTACGTAAGGCTCACATTAAAGCATTTTAAGATCCTTAGCTGGTTCACTTAACACTTAGTGAATATTTATGAGACTGTTTTCTGTTTTTTTCTGTATTCTTCACAGTACCAAGTTCAGAACACAACTATTAGTTCATTTACTTCAAAATTCACATTCAGACTTTCTTAAGAGAGACACATGAACTCATCTTTTTCTAGGGCTTGGAGTATTCCTACTGTCAGCTCACTCTACCCCCACTTCTGTGTTTCCTATAGGAACCCTTAGAATATAAATGGTTATGATAACTTACTGAGATGATGAAAACATTTCATGCCCATGCTGCCCTGCACAGTAGTTATTCATTGTGCTTTTTGAGTGACTGAAAGATAGCTTAGTGCTATGAAGAACTGATGTTTTATTGATTTTTTATTGAGCTCTACATTTTTCTCTGCTCCCCTCCCTGCCTCTACCCTCCCCTTCAACCTTCTTGCAAGGTCCCCATGCTCCCAATTTACTCAGGAGATCTTGTCATTTTCTACTTCCCATGTAGATTAGATCTATGTAAGTCTCTCTTAATGTCCTCATTGTTGTCTAAGTTCTCTGGAATTGTGATTTGTGGGCTGGCTTTCTTTGCTTTATGTTTAAAAACCACCTATGAGTGAGTACATGTGATAATTGTCTTTTTGTGTCTGGGTTACCTCACTAAAAATGATGTTTTCTAGCTCCATCCATTTTCCTGCAAAATTCAAGATGTCGTTATTTTTTTCTGCTGTGTAGTACTCCCTTGTATAAATGTACCACATTTTCCTTATCCATTCTTCCGTCGAGGGGCATTTAGGTTGTTTCCAGGTTCTGACTATGACAAACAATGCTGCTATGAACATAGTTGAGCACGTGTCCTTGTGGTACAATTGAGCATCCTTTGGATATATACCCAAAAGTGGTATTGCTGGGTCTTGAGGAAAGTTGTTTCCTAATTTTCTGAGAGATCACCACACTGACATCCAAAGGGGCTGTACCAGCTTGCACTCCCACCAGCAATGCAGAAGTGAAGAACTGATTTTTTTTTAATTTTTATGATTTATTTAACTTCATTTTATGTGTATTGGTGTGAAGGTGTCAGAACCCCTGGAACTGGATTTACAGACAGTTGTGAGTTGTCATGTGGGTTCTGGTAATTGAACCCAGGTCCTATGGAAGAGCTGTCCATGTTCTTAACCACTGAGCCATCTCTTTAGCCCCGTGAAAAACTGATTTTTTTTTTTTGAGATTAAGCAGGCAAGTTTTATTAGTGAACGTAACAATTCTACAAAAAATACAGTAGTACTATAGCAAGCATCGCTGCCCGTCTAAGCCCCCTCAGAGCTTCGGGCAGGAGTGGCGTAAGGCATCAAGTATGAACTTTTATTCTTGTTTTATTTCGAGTGCTGAATCTCAACAATTCTCCCACAAATTTTTTTTCCGTCTCTCTTCCTGCTGCAGTTGAAGCAGTCAAGTAAGAGGGTAATGTTGACTCCCAGTGAGGGTGTTAATGCAAAGTAACTAAAAACCGCAGCCGCAAAAGCTGCATGGCATTGCATCCAAGCAAAGGACCACACGAGAAACAGAGAAATATGTGCACTGAATCAAATCACTTTACCCTTGAGTTACACGAGGCAAAGGGCTAGGAAGAACTGATTTTTAAGTTGGTGCTGAAGCTTAAACTTGGGGCCCCACACCTGCTAAGCATGCACTTTATCTTTCATTGAGCTACACTCAAAACATCTTGATTTAATTTTAAAAGGTACGTTGTAGCTACTGTATTGGACAAGTGGCTTTTCAGCCTTTTCTAACCTTGATCATCACACTATGAAAAATACATTTTATATTGTAATCTAGTTTATATAAATGTAAGCAGAATCAGCCAATTCCCTCTGTGATATTTAGTTTCACTTTTTGTTTGTGTAGGGGGCTTGTGTGTTATATGCTTGACTGTACATGTGCGTATAGAGATAAGGAGGATGTTTGATGTCTCACTCTATTGCTGCCTGCCTTATTCTCTTGGGACAGGGTCTTTTGTTTAACTTGAACTTTAATCTTTTGTCTAGGTTGGCCAGCCAGTGAGCTCCTGGGATCTGCCTATCTCTCCACAACTGCCTCCACCAACCACCATAGCCCAAAACTGAGATTACAGCAAGCAAGACCATGCCTTGCTTTATTTTTGTTGTTATGAGTGTTAGAGACTCAAACTTTATTGCTTTTACCCACTGAGCCATCTCTCCAACTCTCAATTTTATTTATTTATTTATTTTAAGTGGAAAGCAGGAAAAGGAGATTGATTCAATGTGGCCACACTGGGAAGAGGGAAAAAGACATTCACCAAACACACAAGTCTGTCTTTGAGGGCCTGAAGTGAGATTAAAGTTCTAATTGAGGTCATGGATATGCAATCCTTGTCAAGGTGTGGCCATGTTCACCGAAAGCACTGACTACAACACACTATGTAGATTTCATAACCCTTGATGAAATATGACCTGAGGGTTTGAAAAATACATCATATATTTTAAAGTAGAATCTGAGGTCCAAAGAAGTGCAGTCGATCCTCCAAGGTCACAGGTTAAGTGAAATGGCAGCATGAGGGTAGAACTTACATTTTGGAGTTTCTAGCCTAGAACCATTTCCAACAGAACTTCCTTCTCTTTACCATGCTAGGTATGGAAAATCCCAGAGAATCATAGATGAGGATCAGAAAACCAGTTAGCATGCTATTTGACTAGACAATGTCAGTTTGATTTTTTCTGCATGAATCATGAGCTCAGTATTGGAGGATTACAACTGTGTTAGCTTGGTTTGACTTGTCCAGTGTCACTGGTATAATGGAGCATGGAGGTGGGATGATTTTATCCCACTCCATGTGGCAGTGACTGAGTGGATGGAGAAAGCGTGAAGAATCAAGGTCCTTCTCACCTCCATTGTGGAAGAGGGGCCTCAAGTCTTACATTATATGGCCACTACATATTGTTCTGCATCCATGTGTCCAGTGTGCTGCCTTCTTTTCAGCAAATATACATAGTGCTATGGTCAGAACTACACTCATCATTGTTCAGTTTAAAATTTTCTAGCTCACGCAGGGAAGGAAATAAATGAAGAGGGGACAGGACCTGTGCAGAGGTCAGCAGAGACTGGGGGAGACCAGAACAATAAATAAACCCAGGCAGAAGGAAATAAAGGCACATTCTGCGATGTGCCAGACTTTTGGTGTTCTGGATTTTTCTTCTGACTTCTAGGCCTTTTTAATTAACCTGCCATCTACTGTGCTTCTTTTCAAAATTCCTTCTCTTTTGAAATTTGGCATCCATACCTACGAGTCTAAACTGTTCTGGTTTCTCCAATCTTATCCCACCCACTCCTGTATTTTTCTGTCAATATCTCATCACTTACACTTGAAAACTACAAGTTATTTTTTAGTATCTCAATTTCACCTGCCCCACCCTACACTGAGTTGCTTGCCAAGTCCATTCATTGTTTCCTCAACCAGGAAGTTCCTCCCTTACCCATTACAGCTTCTATCTTATTGCCATTGTTGTGAGTGTGCTATATGAGAAACAGATGGACATGTTTATGTCTTTCAACAAAATCAGAATTTATTGAACAACAACAAATTCATAAGTTATACTGGTAGCTCGCTGGCTGCAGTTTGCCAAGTAGCCCTGGTTTTATTATAATCTTAATTGCTAATATTAAATCTCAGATCATACATTGCACAATAAGTGGTAATTCTATTTTTATGTATGAAGGTTATAGGATAGCTACAGAAGTATTGGAAAGGCTGGAGCAGAGTTCAAGAGGTTCAAAAAGGCTGGAGACAGGTAGAGATCCAGTGCAGATGCAAAGAGCATCCCTTCAGTGGTAAGATCAGGTACCCAGTTGGCAAGCTGCTAAAGTTGACTTGTAGGGCTACAGGGTTGAGCTGCAGGGGTTGCAGGCTGGACAAAGTTGAACCATAGAGACAAGGTCTAATAGATGGATTAACAGACTTATGGACAACAATTTGAGTAGCTGTAGGGACAAGCTGAGCTGAAGTCCAGGGGACAGTCACAAGTACCTGCTAGTACCTTGACAAACATACCAGGTGATCAGATGGTCGGCATCACTAGAGGCTGTTGTCATAGCAGTACTAGGTGTCCTTTAGGGTCTAGGTGCAGGTGATGCACCTGTTTCCTGTCTGGTGAGTTTGATAAGTTCTTGGGCCTGTCTTTTCTGGTATACTTTTAATACGCCCGTGTGTTCATATAGCCCCAGCTTCCCACTTTGTAAGTACTACATATGTGCTCTTAAACTTGAGATGGTCCATCCACACCCTAGTTGGCCTTGTGTCCTTTCTTTCTCTTACCTTCTACCATACTCTCCTTTATATGCTCTACATCCTGCTATTAGCTGATTCCAAAACCATCTTCCCTTGTAGATTCAAAACCTTCGAAGGACTATTGCTGTATCTCACTGATTAGCTTTTCTTCATGCCCAGCACATAGAAGTCACCCTGCAGAGTTTATAGAATGAACTGTGTGTGTATGTGATTTCTCCTGTGAATGTTTTGATTTTGAAGATGTGACCTAGCAGTATGTTAAATATGCATGCATTGCTGAAGACGCTGATTGGAACCAGCAGTCCTTGCTTGCAGTTAGAAAGGGGAACCTGCAAGGAGTTAACTTCTATCACAAATCCCTCCTGGCCCTGAGACTCTGTGGCCTTTAACTCCACCTTAGAGAGCTTGTGGCATTTCTTTCTTTAGCACAAGGCTCACAGTGTCTTGGAGCCTTGTTTTGTAAGTGTCTTTGTTTAACTGTAGCAAAAAACATCTTGTTTTTCAAGGCAATCTTCTTTTCTCGTTTACTTGCGATTTTCCAAAACAACCCTGAGAAAATATAGTCATTCCCTGGGAAAAGTATGACATCAGCAAAAATGGCAGAACAAGGGCTTTTGAAAATTCTCTCCTTAATGGCAACGGAACAACAACAACAAAAACCCCGAAAACAAGGCAGCATGTGTCAGAGTCAATGTGTTCAGAATTCTGGAAACGAAAAGGCTTGCACCAATTCAGGGTCCATGCAGCAAAGAAAACCAACAACATGTTGAGAAGAGGAGCTTTGTGGTAGTTCTTCTTGTCTGGCCCCATCTTTGGCCTTGTACTTTGTAGCTAGAATATCCTTGAAGATCAACAGTTTAGTCACAGAAACGCCAGCTGCCTAGCAGCCGCTATGGCCCCTCTAGAGTTCAGTTCTAAAGAACTCTCCCCATGTCCTCTGTCTAGTCCTTCCTTGGAAGGCCCCACTTAGAAGTCTTATTTACTTGACCTCATCTCTTTACAAAAGGTTGCAGAAAGCCTTTTGTAAACCATTAGACACAATTTTTGAGTTGCTGGAAGCAGTAGATAACCTTTCCAGCTAACTAACCAAGTTTCCAAGGAAAAACAGGGCTGAGATATCTTGGGGATTTCTAAAAGCTTGAGATCGTCCTGAGAATCCAGAAAACACATGTACACTCAAGGCTGTTGCATTCCCAAGGCTGTGTGCGTATTCACGACACATTTTTCTCATTCTTGAGCTTTACACAAGCAGAAAATAGAAGGCAGAGAGATCTCCTGGGTTGTAGGTGGAGACATACCCTAACATGATGTATAGCTCCCCTTGGTCAAGGATGGGAGGCACTTTGAGGACTAGAGTTAAAGGAAATCCTGGTTTAATCATTAAGCTAATCCAGTAGCGACGTCAGTACAATAATTATTCTAACAAGGTGGAGTTTATTTTCCCTTAGACCTACTAGCAGTTAATTTTGGTCAACCAAATGGCATGTTTGTATCCTCACCTTGAAACAGCCTGAAAGAGCAGGGCTTTTTAAGTTTGGTATCGTGTTAAATACGAAGGGCTAGCCAAGTGGAGTTGGTGGAATGAGGAGAGCTAAAGGGTTTGCTGGTAGTCCGAGGCAATTGTGTCAGAAATGAGATTATTTTGTCATTACCTCAAGCACTTCTCAGGTGGCTTTGTCCTCTGTCTGAGTACTCCTGGCGTTGGACCTATTCTTCCTTTCCCGTGTGCACTTAGAGATAGAAACTCTGGGCCCCTCCTGCCATTTCTGCTAAACTCATCTTCTGTTTGTTCTATATGTGCAGCCTTGGCTCAGGACTTACTGCGGCAGACACGCTGCATTCTGGGAGTCTGTCTTCTAAGAGGAGAAAGGATACAAATAGAAGCTATAATGACCTTCTTGCAGGCCTAGCACAGCTTGAGAACGGGTGAAGAGCCAGAGTCAAATTCTTTGGCTACCATTTTATTCAGAGCCATCCTAAATGACGCAGGGCAGTTGTCGCGGACTCTAAAGGGCTGCACTAAAGTGACCAGATTGCTGGCCGGTGACTCATTGTGACAGAGTTGGCAATAGAGAAATCCTTTCCTTTGGGCCATACTAAAAACAGATCCAAGGTTTCCATGCATCCATGCTGTACATTGATACAATGTCCCTGTCCTCACTCTTGCCAAGGTGTCCGAGAGCCTGTCATTTCCCCATGCTCCTCTCTAGGTACTTAAAAAAAATGTCTCTCTCTTTCTGTGGAAGAGCACTGGCTGTTCATTTCCACCTTGTTGTTCCTGCCTGTGATGGGCTGAGGGTGGGAGGAGAGGTACACCATGTGATTTACCCTGCCTCCGTCACCCACCAGCCCCTGGGAAGGGCTTGACCTGAATGATCATTTTTAGCCTGGTATTTCCTGTGTGGGGGGCCAGGGCCTTAGGCCAGAGGCAGAGAGGTTAAAAGGGCACAGGTTCTCTGGCAGAATGCTCTCTGGGGAATGAGATAGCCATCTCGTGTCTAAGTTCTTTAGGTTTGAAACACTACAGAGACTGTAATCTTAGTAACGAAAACAAACCAACGGAGAAAGGCTACTTACATTCCTGAAAGATGAGAATTCTATAATGTTTCAAGAAAATACTCCTACTTAACTGTGTTTCTAAAAGTGCTTGCGTGGATTGCGACTTCAAACTCCAACAAAATGTTCTGAGCAGAGACACCTGCCTTCAGACTTGGCAAGGTCTCCTTTCTACTTTGGAGCATTTATTTCTATGAAGACAGCACGATTCTGATTTAGAAAACAAAAGGCAAACAATATGACCTTTCAAGTGACTTCAACATATCCCACAGGGCCAGTGCCACTCGCACAGGAAAATCCACCCATGGGACACTTAGGAACTGCTTTGGGAGGGTCCTTGTAGCTACTTGTAGCTCAACAAAAAGGTCCCTATTCTCTCCTAGTTTCCTTTTGGGGAAGGGCTAGGGAGCTTTCAAAAGCTGAGAGATGGGATGTCTTTACTTTGAGCTCACAGTGCATTTTCTCATGCAAATAGAACCATAAATTGTGAACTATAGCTATCAATTTAGTTTTTTCTGGTTACAGATTAAAACAGATTTTGACATGCTGGCTTAGGAACCTATTCATTACCTATATTATTACTATTGCCTCAGAAGAAAATTACTTAGGAACAGTTTGGAGGCAGGGCCCCTCCAAGTCTGATTCAAGTCAGTCTTGAATCTTTCAGCCGATACGTTCCTCCCTCCTACAGAAGTGACTGTGAACTTGAAGCTCTCAGATCACAGAGTTGTAAGTTCTAACAGTAGAGCCTGAGAACAAATGGGATTTAGCTTGTTTTCACTTGGTTGCCATATCTTAAGAGATGACTATAGCCGAATGTAATAGGAAAACTGGCTTTTGCTATTCACATCCACCACTCAGCACCTCTGAAAGCATATTGGTCTGGAGGGGTGGACTGTCAACATACCAGTTCCTTAGCAACATCAACTGCGTCTCTGATGATTTAATTTAATTTTACAGTGTCTGTCCACCTGGAGTCAGGGTCCAATCCTATAGGTTAAGATTTCAGTCTCGCACAACTGCCCACACTTGAGATATCAGTTGTGACCTCCTCTTTTGACTAACCGGCAATAAAGCACAGTTCCTCTGACCAGTGTCTTGCATTCCTCCCCACTTGTGGCTTAATCATTTGCAAGGGTTGCTCACAGAGCTCAGAGAAGTACTTATTGACATTTACCCATTTATTATATAAAAAACCATGGCAAAGGATGCAGATAAATAGCTAGACAGAAGATATGTATGGAAGTGGGAGAGGCAAGAAGCTTCTGTTTCCTCTGCAGGTTCCATTATGTGTTTAACATATCCAGATCTCCCCAAACACTGGCGCTCAGGAATTTTTTATGGAAGCTTCATCATGTAAGCATGAGCTATTTTTGACTCGGTCTCTAGCCTCTCTCCCCTTCCTGCAGGATGGGAGTTGGAATGACGCTTCCATGCTTTTAATCGCTGCTTAGTCTTCCAGGTGACTGGACCCATCTGAGTGCTTACCAAGAATGATTAAATTATTAAAAATGAAGACACTCTTATTACCCATGAAATTCTAAGGGATTAAGATCTCTATGTCTGGAACTGGGGTCGAAGACCAAATACTAGAACAAGAAAAGAGATGCATCTGACATCCTGGTGCTCAGGAAATTACAGGGATTTTCAAAGCTGTGTGTTAGAAAATGGGGGCAGTGAGCAAATATATAGTTCTTTTTATATCGCAACATCACAATGCTCATTTGTGAATCCCAAGAACAAGTTCTATTTATGATTGGCCTCAAGATCTTTCTTTGTGGGAGCCATATGTATGATGGAAAATAAAAACACGGTAAAAATATCGAGTCTTCTAGCTACAATGTTATCATCCCAACAATTGTATGTTCTCGGGGCGTGTCACAGCCTCCTCCAAGGCCTTGGCTGCTAGAAACCTCACCATATAAACTTAGTAGTATTCCCTGAGAACAGACAGGAGCCAAGCATGCCAGCATTACTGTCTTACCTTGGTCTGCTTTTGTGGGGAGAAGGTAGGAGGCCTGTGAAAGGAGTTTTCAAATAATTCTGGGCATGTGGCTTTTCAAACATCATTTTAAATGGAACCATGAGAAATAGGTCAAGCAAAATATGAAGGGCTGGGAACGTGGCTCAGTAAAATGCTTGCTATTTACCCATTTATTTAAATATTGAAATATTCCTTTAGAGTCAAGCTAATGACCTTTTTACTTCAGGGCAAAGGTAGGAATCGGCAAATCACAGGAGTAAGCCCTAGCTATGAGATTATGTTTACACTCCTTCATTTCCTTTAGTTATGTCCAAGTATGAAAACCAGATTACTATTTTCACTGACTACCTAGAAGAATTCCCAGATACAGATGAGCTGGTATGGATCTTGGGAAAGCAGCATCTTCTTAAGACAGGTAAGTTTGGCGGCACTGATCAGGGAGGCCCCAGCTAAAGCGGGTGCTAGGGGTGCCTGGGGTTAAGGGCGTCTCATTTTCCTTCTATGGTTGATTAAACATTGTCTTGCTAAGGGCTAATGCTACCTCGCTTGTTAAGCACAGTTCCTTCCAAGGCCCCACAAGGCCTTAGCCAAACATTTACAAAGGATTTTGTTTGCATGATTTACAAAAGCAATATATTTTTATTCTTTTCTGTAAAGAAGTCTCGCTCCCATTCCAGAAGACTTGGGGCTCAAAAACACATGCAATCATGTATAGTATTACTAAGCAGTATCTAGTCATCGGGCTCTATATTTCTTATTCTTATCATGTCTTTGTTCTTCTATACAAAACACCTGGGAACTTCCACATAAGCCACGGCTGTCAGAAACAATATCAGACACAAGAAATCTTCTGCTTTAGATCTTCTTGTAATGACTGCAGTGCCCTAGTTGATTCTGGTTTTGTATATAACTTCTAGTTACTTGCAGTAGATGGAAAGGAGGCTTGAGCTTTCCCACTTATCACACGCATTCTTAAAGGAGAGAGAAGACCTAGTGCTCTGAAACCACTAAGGACTCTGCATCTGGGTCAAGCCTGACATGGGAAAGAGGCAGCTCTGGGATGTGTTACTTCCCAAGGAGAGATCTACAGAAGCCCTTAGCATAGCGTAAAGGATAGGAGGAAGCTGATCAAAGGGCAGGCGAAGAAGTTAGGCCTTGCCCTTCCCGCGCCAGTGTTTTATTGGAAAATTGTGAACAGTGGAGAGATCCCAAAGCTAGCCATTAGAGAGACTTTAGCTTTATAACCCAGTGGTTCTCAACCTGTGGGTCATGACCCCTTTGGAAGACAAATGATCTTTTCACAGGGTATATATATATCAGATATCCTGCACACCAGATATTTACATTATGGTTTATAACAGTAACAAAATTACAGTTATGAAGTAACAATGAAATAATTTTATGGCTGGGGGTCATCACAGCATGAGGAACCATATTAAAGGGTCGCAGCACTAGAAAGGTTGAGAACCATTGCGCCCATTAGGGAGACTTTGAAAAGGGACTTTCTCTCTCTGAACCTTCCCTTCCTTCTCCAGGACTTCCAGTGAAGGGTTGAGGAGACCTTTTCTAGTTCTACTTTCCAAACAACAGGAGAAATCTAGGATGTGAAGTATGCCCTTATTCAGATATTAAATTTGCAAATGTCTTCCCTCCCTTCTTTTTCTTGAGAGAGGGTTTTGTTCCATAGCTCAAGCTTACCTGGAACTTTAGAACTCACTATGAAGACCAGGCTGACCTCAAGTCCACAGCCATCCTCCTGCTTCAGCCTCCCACGTGCTAGGATCACAGGCATTTGACACTATGCCTGGCTTGGAAAGGCCTTGCAAATTGAAATTTTTGTTTGTTGAATTCCTCCCTAGCATAGAGCCAAGCTGTAAGATATAGGAGCTGAAGAGGTAAGAATGATCTGTGTGAATGTTTAAAGGGTCAGGCATATAAAAATAGCAAAATTTAGCATAGACTTACAACATACTAGATATCAACTAAGTGCTTTATAAATGTGTATATATGTGTATATGTGTATGCATATTTTGACTTTATGTGAATTGTCTTCGTGAATATGCACATCTCCTTAATGAAGTAGGTATTGCTACTCCTAATTTTACAGATGAGAAAACAGAAGCTCAGAAAAATTGAGTTATAAATTTATATATATAGTAAGTAGCAGGCCCAAGTTAAGTCTCACCCCTGCTACAAGGTTTCAGTATTTAGCCCAAGCTGGCCTTGATTTTGCAATTCTCCTACCTTAGACTCTTGAGTACTAGGATTATAAGAATGTGCCACTATACTCTTGGGTTGGGGCTGTAGCTCAGTTGGTAGAATATCTAGCATGTACCAAGTGTTGGATTCAATCCCCAGCACCTGGGGCTGGTGGCCATGCCTGTTAGTTTAGCACTAGAAAGATAGAGACAGAAGAATCAGAAATTTAACATTTATCCTCAGCAATTTTGAAGCCATTGTAGGATACATGAGACCCTGTTGGGGGTGGTACTTAAAAAGACAAGAAAAGGGAACTCAACATTTTTTAAGTTTATTTGTTTAGTTTATGTGTATAGGTATTTTGCCTATATTCGAGTTTGTGTACCAGGAGGCTAGAGGGTGGCATTAGATGCCCTGGAATGGAGCTACAGATGGTTGTAAGCCACCATGTGGGTGATGGAAATTGAGACCAGGTCCCCTAGAAGAGCAGACAGTGCCCATAACCACTGAGCTATTTTTCAAGGTCTAAGAACTCTTGCTCTTGAACATTATCCATCTCCCAAAATGGGGGATAGGCACTGGGGACAATGAAATGAAAGGAAATACATATAGCTCTAATTTTTGATTTGCTCCAAGAGATGAAATTAGAAACTATCAGTAAAATTTAAATTTCCCTTTTGCTTTTGAAAGCACAATGACTATAGATTCTATACTGAATTCACATATGCATATATGACATTAAGAGGGAGAGAGACGACTAGAGAAGACAGCCATACCCAAGTAAGGAGGAAATGAAGAAGCCATAATTGTAGTGATTGAAGGGAATTTGCATCATAGAATGCAAGAAATAAGCTTTGAAAAGGTATGCAAGGTATTTGTGATATTATCCATTCACTTACATGAAAATAGGGCACTAGATACGATGGATAAAGTTCCTATACAGTTAGCAGGAACATTTCCTTTTTAGCTAAATGTATGCATTTGTACCCCTGTTCCTACACATGAAGCTCTTCCAAACATCATAATAGGTAATAGATGATAGACAGTGATGCTATTGTCCTTCAGGCTAGAGACGGTTGCCTTAGTGGATTATAGAAGATACTTGCTTTTCCTATTTCTTGTCATTTGGGCATGACCTCAGTGCTGATACCTTTCAGGATCCTGAAAATCATTGAGAAGGAGACAGGAAGTATCTAATATCATTAGAAGAACCTGTAGAATAGCTCTGGTGAAAATGAAGGTAAAGAGAAGTATTGAAATTAGTAGGCTCAAATGATATTAGGTTTCTTGTTAATTTTCCTAGTTCTATAACAATCAACTTGATTGGCTATCTGAAAGTAAGCTTGCTGCTGACATAGAAGTCAAATGTAGGCATTTTTTTTAGATTGGATATGATGATTTAATTTTAATTTCACATTTAATTACAGAAAAATCTAAGCTGTTGTCTGATATAAGTGCTCGTCTATGGTTTACATACAGAAGGAAATTTTCACCAATTGGTAGGTATATCATTTGTTGTGCTGTGCTTTCCTCCTTGTAGATAGCTTGCTTGAGGTTATCAATGACATCACAGAAACCTCAGAATTAACAGCTCACTGGGCAAAGAATTTGATTTAGGGGAGCAGGTAAGTTTAACATTTCATCCCAAAATGTCATTGTGGAAGTAGCCCATCACGTGTGCTTCCATGGTGTTGTAGTGTTAAACCTTAAGTGTTCATGCAACAGATGGTATTTTAAAAATCAAATAAGCTTTAACTGGGTAATATCTAACTATTAAATTGCCTTTCACTGCCATACGGTACTATTTGACTATAAAAGAGTCTTAGGCCCTGAAGGAAAGAAAATAATTCCTTCTATTATTTTCTCGCAAAATGAAAGCACTTTGACATTCAGAGATAAATTGAGACAGATTTCCTTAGAATTCCTAGCTGCCACCTAGGGAAAAAGAAAAGGATAGTTTGATAAGTTAATAGGATTTGTAAAGTGTTTGTGAGCAGTATAGCCACGCCCTAGTAGCATGGAAAGATAGGGAAAGAGTCCTATAAGCCGTGGAAGTTACTTTCCTAAAGAGCAACTTGTCCGACCAAGGTTTGACCTAGTAATTGGAGTGAAATTAACCTTTCTGTGATGGGCCAAAACGAAGCCCACCCAAACATTTTCTTTGCTTTTTAAGTAGTAGTAACACAGCAGACTAATCTTTAGTATTCTGGGGTTCTAAACTGTTAATGTTCACTGGGGGAAGAGACCTTTGCAAACAAAGCTGAGCAATTTTTTAGTCAACTCTGACAGTGTTTAGAAAGAGCTGATTTGTCCTTTTGTGGGCCTCACCCTACCTTTCCTGCACCAATATAACCTCCATCCTAGCGTTAGCAAGAGCCCGAGGGCTCTCCTCCCAGCTCCAAAATCGATCCATGCCCCCTTAGTCTTGACATGGCAGTGCCCCTCCAGTTCCTACAACAAAGGGGTTGGGATGTGGGAGAATAGCTTGGCCCACCTGTTTCACAAGAGTGCTCACTTCTTTGGAACTAGACTTCTGGGATCATACCTCCAGAAGACTTTTCTGCTTCTGAGGTGGAAAAGAAAATCAAGTTATCTGATTATGTTGGGCCTTTTGAATAGAACCCTAGTAGAACTCATCCTGTACACATGTATGACTTTTACTTTACATCAAATCTTCTTCAAATGGCACCCATTGTCTCATTTATTAACTGACTTTATATATTTTAAAGATGTAATACATTTCTAACTTATTAATAGCATTTTATATAAGACCGTACTTACAATACCAAGTATCCTATGTGGGTTCTATAACTGTGAAATATTTTCTCATTTAATTCTTATAATGCCCACCGATAATAGGTAGAGTATGTGCTATTATCCTCAACGTATAGCTGAGACTTAGCTTGTATTAGGGTTCTTTCATCTATTTGTTGTTGTTGTAAACTTCAATAAGTACATTTGGAATAGTCAAGAGCCTTTCATATGTCTTTGATCATTTTGATGTCCACCCTCGGTGGTAGTATTTGTGCTTTAGTCAAGGTAATCTCCTTGTTGATAGTTATCCGTGATAGTTACTTGCCAAAATAGCATACATACTCTGACGTCTTCAAGCAAGAAACCCAAGGGGGCTTGTTTAGTTCATTTGTTTGCTTTGTCTTTGACTGTAGACTCTGTTTCCTTTGATTCAGCATTGCCTTTACAAGTTCCACTCCTATATTCAAACCCCATATGAGCCCTAAATACATTTATTGTCTCTCTTTTCAGAATTCGTGTATATGTGTATGTGTTTGTAGTTTCAAATATGCTGATGATCGAGAAAAGATTAATTTAAGAAACACATTTTCATGCCCACCCATTTTGCCAACAGGGGGAACAGGCCCTTCATCTGATGCTGGCTGGGGATGTATGCTACGCTGTGGACAGATGATGCTGGCCCAAGCCCTTATCTGTAGACACTTGGGAAGGGGTGAGTTCCATTTGTTCTACAAATGGTTTCTGAGACGTCTGCAATATCACTTGCCGCTGGGCTTTAAGAACATTCAGTAACAAAACTGCAGATTCTAAATTGTCTTGCAACAGCTCAAGTGTTGGGCTGAAAAGTCAACCAAGCTCATCATGAGAAGGAACTAGCTGATACTTCCTTATGACTCACCAAGCAAGAGTTATTTCCGGGGGCAGAACTAACCTGGGGCAGATGTGTCATTTAGAATTTCCATTTTTACTACTGTTTGAATGGGTCCTGAAAATTTCAGATTAAAAAAAGCTGTAACCCTAAACTGGGCATGGTGAGGTAGTGGTAGGCAGACCTCTGTGAGTTTGAGGCCAGCCTGATCTATTAGAGAATTGCATGACAACCAAAACTTCCTAGAGAGACCCTGTCTCAAAACACAAACCAAACCAAATGAAAAGCTGTGGCCATGGTGGCTCACACCTATAGTCCCACCACTCAGAAGGCTGAGGTAAGAGAGCTGCTGTGAGTTTGAGGCTAGCCTTGCCAGAGTACTAAGTTTCCAACCAGCCTGGACTACAGAGTGAGACGCTGTTTCAATAAACAAAACAAAACAAACAACCAAAACAAAATGAGAAGATAACAAAGAAAACAGGAAGAAGGGTGTGGTGATCAGTCTGTTTCTTAACTCTTTTTAAAATACCCATGTAGCTCAGGATATAAGTGACCTAAAGGAAGTGCTTAATGAGGAAGCCAGTACTATTTTGGTTTTGGTTCACTGAGTATGTCCATTTGATAACGAAGAAATCCCTAAATTAGCTTCCTCAGGAGGCAGCTTCATTATTTAAGAACCTTCTGGTTATTCTTATCCTTATTTTCTCTGTGACATATGCATGCTTCTTCATGGACCTCTGGAGGATGATCTTGGATGGACACCAGTTCAGACACTGGAGTAAAAGTCCAGTTTCCCATGCTAGCAAGCTGCTGAGCTTGCTGGCTGTTGTTCATCTCACTGTGCAGACTCACAGGTCCTGTGCCAGCTTTTAGAGAGGATCTGCAAAGTGCTGGGGGAGGTTTTCCAGCTTCTTGCCTTCCTGCTGGGATTTTGGCTATTCTGTGCTTGCTTTCTCTGTGTGCTGTCATCATTTAGCCCACAGACAAGAAAACTGGGGCTCATGGCAGTGAAGTGATTTGTCCAGGGTAAAGCAGCTTAGATGTGAGATTAAAATGCTTATACTCTGATTCTGTGTCCAGCAAGTACTCTCACATACTTCTTAATCTAGACTTATTATTGTTTTAAGGGATAAATCTGCATTTTGCTAGCATATATCAATTGTACAAAGTAGTAGGTTTTATTGTGACATTTCCATACATTGTATGTATTTTGACCATACTCTCTTTCTTTATTACCATTTCTTTTTTAAAAAAATTATTTTTAGTTTTTAATTTTATGTTTGTATGTATGTGTGTGGATGTGCATGTGTGCACATACATGAATGTAGTGCCAACAGAGACTAAAAGTGGGTGTTAATCCCCTGGAGCTCGAGTTACAGATGGTTGTGAGCTACCTGACTTATGTTTTGGGGACTAAACTTCTGTCCTTTACAAAAGCAGCATAGTGCCCTTAACCACTGAGTCATCTCTCCAGACTCTCTATTGCCATTCCTTATCTCTCCTCCTCACCTCCTTTGTCCCCTCTTACCCTCCCCCCATAATCCCTCTTTCATTTTCATGCTCTACTTTCTTCTCCCTAGATTCCACATATGAGAGAAAACTTGCAATACTTGTCATTGTGAGATTGGCTTACTTTTATTTCCAAGTTGCATCCTTACTACTTATTTTTATTACTTATTTACTCTCTCTCTCTCATGTGTGTGTGTGTGTGTGTGTGTGTGTGTGTGTGTGTGTGCGTGCATGTACTCTGTACCACAGTGTGTTTGTGGAAATCAGTTATCTCT
>PVIU01024744.1:0-24975 GCA_004026605.1 Ondatra zibethicus
AGGGGTGGGGGGTTGGGGGGTAGAGGTGCAGTGTCCTGTAGAACAAAGAGGCCGGGGGGATCTTACGGCCAGGGGGGCACAGCCCTACCAGTGTGAGCTGCCTCCGATCTCAGCACAGGAAGAGAGAATGCTAGATTAAGAGAGCCCCACCAAGGAAAGGGTGATCTTGCGGGAGGGAGGGAGGGTTCAGGGTCCTGTGGAACAAAGAAGCCCGCCTGGACCTTACCGGTGTGTGCCACTGATCTCAGTGCAGGAAGAGAGGGCCCACATAACATATTTACATAGTTAAACAAATTTTCCACAATATAAAAAAATGCAACACACCTTTGCATAGTTAAACAAATATTCCACAACACTCTGCTTCTTTCTAAGGTCTCTTCATCCATGAGACATTCTTATCTTCCAGATCTCTAAATGTTTAATGTTAGCTGTGGCAGTTGAGGATCTCATAACAATCCCTTAAATACTTCTCCTTAATTCGCTATCAAAGCTGGCAAATTTGTATCAGTTAACTTCAGATCTACCAGCACAAAGAAAATGAGTTCAGTGCTATACATTATTAAACCACAAATACAAACTATATTTTAAAAACCTAGGTGCAAATTAAATCAGAGGTTAGTTATATTCAATTCTTCAGTCAATCTAGCCACTGAAAATTATCACAGAATTAGACTGAGTGGCTGTCAATTGTCACTGATTTGAAAAGTGATAGTGTTCACTCTTGTTTGCATATGATCAGAGATAAAAGGAATTTGAAATTGTTCTTTAATTGGACAATGTTGTATGTACTTTAAATACACAAAAGGTTTAAATAGTCATAGTTCATATTTTGAAGTATATCAGTGCAAATATTTTTCACTAAATATAAACATTTTCCATTTATCACCTATAAAATCTAAGATTGAAATATAAGTTCCAAATTTTATAGTTAAGATTTTTTAGAAAGGTATTATTTCTATTATTACATTTTCTTTTTTATACGCACACTGAGGTATGATTTAGCTATTCAGAGGAATGAATATATATCATGTTCAGGGAAACCAGTGGAATTAGAAATTATTATACTAAGCAAATAAGTGAGAAACAAGCATTACAAGTTTTCTGTCATACACACAATACCTCTATCTATCTATCTATCTATCTATCTATCTATCTATCTACCTACCTACCTACCTACCTGTTGATCTATCTGTCTATATAATCTATCATCTGTCTTTATATTATCTGTACATCTGAAAATATAAGTGATATTATTAGGGGAAATTATATATAAAATGGAGGAAGGGAGCCAGGAGGTGGTGGCACATGCCTACTATCCCAACATTCAGGAGACAGAGACAGTTGGATCTCTGAGTTCTATTCTGGTCTACAGAGCAAATTCCAGGAAAGTCAGGGACACACAGAGAAATCCTAGAGGAAGGGGGTGAAAAGAAAGGATGATAGAAATAACAGCAGCAGCATCAACAACAACAACAACAACAAAATTCAAGAAAGGAAACTATTGCAATACATTATTTTACTTGGAATACATACATGAATATAACATAAGATAGAAATGAAGCTATTGTGGGGGTGTACATTCTGAAATATGTAGGGAAACAGGTAGACAAGAGGTTGTATATTAGAAAATCCAATACTATATTTGTATACAATGTTACAAAGAAGCTCACACTGTATTGTACATTTTCTTTTTTTATTGAATGTATTGAGCTACATATTTTTCTCTCCTGCCCTCTCTTCTCCTTCCCTCCCCTTAAACCCTCTCCCATGGTCCCTATGCTCCCAACTTACTCAGGAAATCTTGTCTTTTTCTACTTCCCATGTAGATTATATCCATGTTCGTCTCTCTTTGGGTCCTCATTGTTGTCTAGGTTCTCTGAGATTGTGAATTGTAGGCTGGTTTTCTTTGCTTTCTGTTAAAAGCTTCTTATGAGTGAGTATATATGATATTTGTCTTTCTGGGTCTGGGTTACCGCACTCAATATGATGTTTTCTAGATCCGTCCATTTACCTCCAAATTTCAAGATGTCATTATTTTCAAAAAGACTTGCCCATCAGAGATGCTGATTTCCCAGATTCCAGAAGAAACCAATACTGTTAGCCCTGAGAACTTACTACCTATTGTCTATTTGCCACATGCTTCTATTATTTGTATACACATCCTCATCATCTGTGAAATATTACAAAGTATTCTTTTGTAAAACATAACAATGCAAAACAAATACATATCTCAATTTTAAATTCATATTCCAATGCATTGTGATATTATTACTCTTAAGCTTAAGAATGGTTTCATTTAAAAGAATTTGAAGAATTAGATAATATGAGTTTGCTAGCCTTTTTTTATTTTTTATTTTTATTTTTCCATTCAAAAATTTACACTTCCTCCCCTTCTCCCATTCCCCTCCCACTCCCCCACTAACCATCTTCCCTCCCCCTCCATCCTTAAGAGAGGGCAGTGTACTCTGCCCTGTGGGAAGTCCAAGTCCCTCCCCCATCCATCTAGTTCTAGGAAGGTGTGCATCCAAATAGACTAGGGTCCCAAAAAGCAAATACACGCAGAAGAGACGGGTCCCAGTGCCATTATTGATGGCTTCTCAGTCTGCTCCCATTGGCAGCCACATTCAGAGAGTCCAGTTTGATCACATGATCATTCAGTCCTAGTCCAGCTGGATTTGGTGAGCTCCCATTAGATCAGGCACACTGTCTCAGTGGGTAGACCAGCTCTTCGCGGTCGTGAGTTCCTTGCTCATCTTCTCCCTCCTGCTCTTCAACTGGACCTTGGGAGCTCAGTCCATTGCTCTGATGTGGATGTGGGTCTCTGTCTCTATCTTGATACATAGGAAGAAATTTGTATGGTGATATTCAACATATCCATCAATGTGACTATGGGACAAGGCCAGTTCAAGGCCCCTCTCCTCTGCTGCCCAAGGACCTAGCTGGGACATCCCCATGGATACCTGCGATCCCTTCTAGAGCCGAGTCTCATGCCAACTCTAAAATGGCTGCTTTAATGTGTGCTTTGGGTTCTAGTAATGTTTCTTTTACATATGTGGGTGCTTTTATATTAGGGGCATATATATTCAGGATTGAGACTTCATCCTGATTAATTATTCCTGTTATGAGTATAAAGTGTCAATCTCCATCTCTTCTGATTGATTTTAGTTTGAAGTCGAATTTGTTAGATATCAGTATAGCCACACCCGCTGGTTTCTTAGGGCTGTTGATTGAAAAACCTTTTCCCAACCCTTTACTCTGAGATAATGTCTGTCTTTGTGGTTGAGGTGTGTTTCTGATAGGTTTACCTTTATATGTTACTTGACCTTTTTCCTTTGCAGCTCTTAATATTCTTTCTTTATTCTGTATGTTTTGTGTTTTGATTATTATATGATGAGGGGATGTTTTACTTTTTTTGATCCAGTCTATTCGGTGATCTGTATGCTTCTTGTACTTTCATAGGAATATCCTTCTTTAGGTTGGGAAAGTTTTCTTCTATAATTTTGTTGAATATATTTTCTGGGCTTTTGAGCTGTAATTCTTCTCCTTCTTCTACCCCAATTATCCTTGGGTTTGGTCTTTTCATGGTGTCCCAGATTTCCTGGATGTTTTGTGTTAAGAATTTGTTGGATTTGTTTTTTTCTTTGATCAGTGAGTTTATTTTCTCTATCGTATCTTTAGCGTCTGAGATTCTTTCTTCTGTCTCTTGTACTCTGTTGATTATACTTGTCTTTGTAGGTCTTGTTCATTTGCCCAGATTTTCCATTTCCAGCCATCCCTAGGTTTGTGTTTTATTCATTGTCTCCGTTTAAGTTTTCAAGTCTTGAACTGTTTCCATTACCTGTTTGATTGCTTTTTCTTGGTTTTCTAGGGTATCTTTGAGGGTTTTATTCATTTCTTCTAACTTTTTGTTAGTCTTCTCATCCATTTCTTTAAAAGAGTTTTTCACATTCTCCTTAATGGGCTCTATCACTTTCATAATGTTATGTTTAAAGTCTATTTCTTCTACTTCTTTTGGGTTAGGTTGCTCAAGTCTTCCTGTTGGATATTCACTGGATTCTGGTGTTAACATGTTCCTTTTCAGGTTGTTGGAGGAATTCTTGCATTGGCGCCTGCCAATCTCTTCCTTTGAATGCAGTCAAGAGAATCTCGTTGGCTTGGTCCAATTTTTGCTGTGGCTAACTGTGTTCTTGGGGATTTTTCTTGTTCTGCCCTCTCTTAGTTCCCCTCAGCACGGAGGTTGGCTCTCAGATCCCCTCCTTCCTGAAGTAGGCTGTGGTAGTGGATCTAAGGACCCCCTCTGGATGGGTCTACTGGTACTGGATCAAGGCCACTTGCTGGCCAAGGACCTTTTAGACAAAAGGGCAGGCTTGGTAGATGCTGGCTCCATGGAACAAAGAAACCCCTGCAGCCTTGCACTCACCACTGTGTCCCCAGAGGGGACAGGCTAGGTTGGGGGATTATAGGACCCCACAGATGGAAAAGGGTGCTTGGGAGCAAGCTGGGGTGGAATAAGTAGAAAAGCCAGGAGCCGGGAAGAAGCCCTGCTGAATGGCCAGAAAGTTTAGGGGATTGGAAGGCATCTGTATTCCCTTCCCGGGGCATCTGGCTGGCGGGCAGGCACACACTTACCCCTCTGGATGGATCTACTGGTACTCAAATTTGCTAGTCTTACTACGGAACTTAGACTTTAACTTTTGCAGTTAGAAGAAGACAACTTTTTCAAGTATATTAAACCTAAACCTCAGGTACTTGTTTATCAGTGATACATTCATATCAAGGTTTTGTGTAATAATACATATATACTTACAAATAGCATTATGCATTTTAGATTTTATTATAGTTAATGTTAATAATGCTTTTTCAAATTGTATGGCCAAAATTGCAAAGCTTGGAAAGGAAATGTTATATATACTTGCTTTTACAAAAGTAGCATAATATATTAACACATATGAAATGTATATTTCATAAAAGAATTCAATTTAGGTAATACTGCATGGAAAATTACATACATTTTACTTTATTCTGTAATGTAAAATCATTAATGAGGAAAATTGTGCTTTCTCAAGTATTACTTTCTAGTATCAAACTATAAAAGAAACTTAGTTATGTTTAGTTACAATACCTACTTTGCCAAAAAGTATAAATTACATTTGTAGTCTCCTAGGCTTCCTGAATTTATACTTTCATCTTGATTTATTTCTTTTAAATTGCTGGTGTGTTCGTTTTGTTGAGACAATGTTGCAGTTCTGTGTAGCAGTCCTGGCTGTCTTGGAACTCCCTCTATAGACCAGGCTGGCCTCAATCTCACAGAGATCTGCTTGCCTCTGCCCCTTGAGTACTGGGTTTAAAGGCATGCACCACAATTGATTGAATGTTTGTTTTAACATATATCAACCTTTCAAGTGTTTATGTTTGCTCAAGGTTATAGGACTTAAACAAACAAACAGACAAAAAATCCTACTTCATGTTACATGTGATGTAGGCAATATATGAAAACATAGCTTCATTAAAGCATTCTCCTATGATACAACACTGAGATATAAAATGTTTAAATTATAGAAAAGTTATTTCATTTGTTTTTAATGAATTTGAAGCCACTATTATTTTTAACATATCTTAGTCCATATATGTGGTATATGATAGCTGGTAAAAGTCATAGAGTGAATGACTTCATGAAATTTAAACCCTTGAAAATAGGGAAAGAGAACAGTAAAATGGCTCAGGGGGTAAAGGTGCTTGTTGCCAAGCCCAGTGACCTAAATTTGATACACAGGATCCACATGGTTGAAGGAGAATCTATCAGTTAAAAATTGTCCTCTTATCTCCACATATGTATTATCTTCAGTTTGCAAGAACTGCCTCTACACATGCATTGTACATGAATACAAAATAAATTAATAAAAATGCCATAAGTCAGTATTAAAATGATACGAACATAAAGTAGGAATTGAGGGAAACTTGGTTTCATGGACAGGTATACAATCACAGTATTTTTCCCTTTTATATTATATATATTAGACTATTCATCATTCAATTATAAAATATTCATTACATGCATGTCTCAGTGGAAGAAGAGAGTGGTGATTTGTGTCATAGTTCTTGAAATTTTAAATAGTTTAAATCTTAATTTTTTTAGAAAAGCACATACAACAAGGCAGTGAAGCCACATTGAATTTTCTCTAGTTTCAGTTTTTAAATGCATTGTATTTAGGATTATGTAAATCCTTGAGACAATTCACTTAACTATAGATAAGTATGTTTAACCACATGTTAATAATTTATAAAACACTTAGGATGTTTATAAAGGAAACCCGGATCATCTAGTATGTTGGAAGAAAATTCTTAGGTTATTTACTATTTATGAGAAATAAATATATGGATGTGAAATACAAATAAATGATGAAAGTATACTCATAAAAGGTAGCTACCAGAATAGACATTTATATAATAAAGTCCAATGAATGGTAGGTTCTAAGTCATTAGTCACTGTTTAAAAGAGTGTCAAGATTCTGAATGTATACTTAAACTTTTAAAATGACATTTAATATTCTGTTTAAAAATGTGTTCATTTTTAGGTGAAATTATTTGATAAAATTTAATTTGTAATAATTTTGAGATAGTCCCATTCAAATAGCAAGATTGAAGATTTACATGATAGTTTGTGTTTATTTGTTTTCCCCTCATAATTTATATTTTATATTCAAGTATTATACAAAAAACTAAGGAGCAAAACTATGTATGCCTGCAAATAAATGTGAACTGCAGAAAAGGTCTAAGAAAGCCACATATCTTGAAAACATACTCTGAGAAATCTTTTATTTTCTGTTGGCTAAGTGGTATGGATTAGTTGTCATTAGGGTCTGTAGCTATGAAACATCCATGTCATTGCTGAACTAAAATGCATAAACCTTTTATTTGTAAACTGTCAGTTTCATTATTGAATGAACTGTAACTTTAACTTCCAAGTTAAAACTTTAAGAGTTAAAACCATAAATAATGGGAAGTTTCACCATGCCTCCTTTGTTGCCTAGAATGAAAATGCGTGACAAAATACATTAGTGTATTCAGTCACAGAATTATTCTCATCTATCATACTCACATACACACGCACACATACATCCTAGTATTTATTATAAGAATATCACTCACTTTTACCCTTTCCCCCTATTTTTTTATTTATTTGCCCTCGTTTTTATTCCTCAACTTGATTTTTTAAAAATAGATTCTTCTTTCATACAATATATCCCTACCACAGTTTCCCCTCCCTCCACTTCTAGCTCCACCCCCATCACTTCTCCATTCACCCAGATCCACGCCCTCTCTGCTTCCTCTTCAGAAAGGAGATCTCCAAGAGATGACTTGAGACAGGACAGAAGAAGATACAATAAGACAAGGCAAAACACCTCATATTGAGGCTGGAACAGGCAACTTGGTAGGAAGAAAAGTGTCCCAAGCACAGAATAAAGAGTCAGAGATATGCCCATGTCCACTTTTAGGATGCTCACAAGGGTAGCAAACAAACATCACAACATATACACAGAGGACCTGGTGCAGACCCATGCAGACCCCATGCTTGCCCCTTCAGTCTCTGTGAGCCCATGTGACTCCTGCTTAGCTGATTTGGTGGGTCATGTTCTCCTGGTGTCTTACATTTCACTCCTACATAGTGTTTCCTGCTCCTATTATTACAGGGTTCCCTCATCTCCTAGGGAAAGGACCCAATGGAGACTTCCAATTTAGACGCTCTATCCTCATATTATCTGGCTGTGAGACTCTGTTGCCATCAGTTGCTGGAGGAAGCCTCTTTGATGATTACAAGATGAGGCACAAATCTATTAGTATAGCAGAATATCATTAGGAATCATTTCATGACTTTTTTTCTTTTGCCACTTGAGTTTGGTTCTACCATAAGTCTCTGGGCAATCCAGTCTCTGGTTCCTGGTCATACAGGTAGTGTAGGACATGGGCTTCTTCTCTTAGTGTGGACAAGTTAAACCAAAAGTTGGTTGGCAACTCACACTTGTTCTGTGCCACCACACCTTGCAGGCAGAGCAGATTGTAGATGGAGAATTTTGTGCCTCGGTTGGTGTTGAAGTATGCATTTCCATAGCCTGCAGAGTACCTTCTTGCGACAAGGAGACTGGAATGTAGAGGTGAAAGTTCCAAGCTTGCCCCAGCTTGATTTCTCTATGTTCAATGAGCTCACTGGAAGTTGTCCTCAGCAACTGCTGTCAGTTTTAAAAGAGGATGACCTTATGTCCTGGCATCAGACTGGGTTGTTTATGCCTTAAAGCAGTCATCTGGATCGTACCCCATCTTCCTGATGCTCATGGATCTTTATGAAAGAGGGGGAAGAATGATTTTAAGAGCCATAAAGAATAGATGACTCCAAGGAAACAACATTTTCTTGCATTGTTTACTGCAGTGCTACATTGCGATACCAAGGCAGTTGCAAATATGAATTCTCAGCAGTACAGGGAGTTAAGCTTAAGCCAGAAAATTCCAACATGGAGAGGGGAGTTGAGCAAGAAGTCCCACCCATATCTGAGTTCCATCCATATTGATAGTGCTTGGAGAGGCAAAATCAGTTTTCTTTAAGGTTGTAGCCTCTGGCATGTTGATCATACTCCAGTGAAGGCCACATACCCAAGAGTATATGGAAGCAGAAATTGGACTTAATGGCCTTTATTTTAAAATAGAAAATGACACAAATGGGTAGGGTTTGAAGAATGCGATGGATCTGGAAGAATTATGGGAAGAGGCTGACTATGATTAAATATATTATTAAATATGTATTATTAATAATATTAAATAAATTTAAATAATTTAACAATTAATTAATATTTAAATAATATTAAATAATTAGTAAATATTAAATGTACATATAGTATATATAGTAAACATTTTTATAAATGCATGTGGAAATGCACACAAAAATCTACACACAGAAAAATACATATACACATGCTTTAATATAATGAAAACTTTCATTATAATTGGTATTGAAGTGATACAGGCCACAATATTTATCCATGCAGAGTTTAAAATAACACAAAAGAAAACCTACTAAGATCATAGCAGCATGCAGCTATCTAACAACAGGGGTTGGATAGCTGTTTCATAAAATACCTAAATATTAAATGCAATGTAATTTTTAAAATGATTAAATAATTTGGATTGTTTACAAAAATCATTTTTAATCTATATATGATCTCTTATTTGATTAAGCCCTATACATTTTTGTCTATGAAAAATTGCTTATGTCATATAAAAGGATGTTTGTCTTAGTTTCTTTTCGATTACTGTGAAGAGACATTATAACCAAGGCATTGTCTTTAAATAATAAGTTAACGCCTTGCTTCTGTTTTCCAGAGGGTGAGTCTAGGACCATTATGGTGGGCAGCATGGCAGCAGGATGGCAGCGGGCAGGCAGGCAGCAGGCAGGCACAGAAATAGAGCAGCAGCAGAAAGCTTACATCTTATTTATAAGAGAGGGGCAGAGAAAATGAGACTTGGCTTTGTGTATGCTTTTGAAACCTCAAAGCCAACCCCCAGTGACAAACCTCCTCCAGCAAGGCCATGCTTCCAAATCTTTCCCCAAACAGTTTCCACAAACTAAGGACCAAGCATTCAAGTGTATTGGGCCTATGGGGTTAATAATGCATGAGCCTATGGTTAATTCTCATCCATACCATCACAATGATCATAGATGTCAAGAAAAAACACGAGTTTGTTGATCATATTGGGAGAAAGTGAGAAGAAAGAGGGATAAGCAAAATAGAACCATTAACTCATGATAATTAGGAAAGAGACATAATATGTCATTTAGGCAATTGTGCAAATAAAATGTTTGAATGTATAAATACATAATAGCTTAAAATTTAGAATATTCAATTTTATTTCTCAATATTAGAAAAAATATGCTTATCAATGGAATCTTATATAAAGTTGCAATGTATGTATATATATACATATATAATCATATGATGTTTAAATCAAATTAAATACAACTTCTCAAATACTACATATTTCTGGTGAAAAATTTAAAAATCTTTTGTTCTACCATTTTGAGGTGTTCACTACATTATTGTTGCCTAAAGTCACCCTACTATGCAAATTGTATGACAGAACTTTTTGCTTCTATCATACTGTAACTTACTGACCTCTAATTAGCCTTTTTCTGACACCACCTTTCTAATTCCTGTGCTCCAACTATTCTGTGACACACATTCTAGTCTCAAGATCAATAAAATCAACTTTTGGAGATTTTGCAAAGGAGCTCTATCACACAGTGCTTGCCATTCTGTACTCACTTTATTTGATATCACATAGCTGAATGCAGTTCCAACTGTTTTATTACAAATGAAAGAATCTAAACTTTTCAATGACTGAATAAAAATGTGTTGCGTATATGTACCACATTCTTCCTTGGTATATTAGGTTTTAGACACAAAGGCTGATTTCATTTGAATAATCCTGTCTCTGTCTCCCAAGAATATGATATTATGTATATATATACCACAAGGCCCAAATTTATGTGCTTCAGGTTCTTTATCTCATGTTTAACTTAATTTTAATTAATATGCTTGGAACATAAAAGATTAGTGACATAGTGTGTCTTGATGATTTGTTTTGTGTTGTTACAAGAAACTTCCCATAACTGGTCACTTACCAAAGTATTTATTAACACCTATTACTACTAGAGGTCGAAAGGCATGATGCTAGCATGGAACATAGAATCACGTGTTGGAAATCTGTGTGTGTGTGTGTGTGTGTGTGTGTGTGTGTGTGTGAGAGAGAGAGAGAGAGAGAGAGAGAGAGAGAGAGAGAGAGAGAGAGAGAGAGGAGAGCTTGGTTATATGCCAAGGAATGAAAACAAAAATACAAACTGAGAAAACCAAAATTATATTATAGTAAGTTTTATGGAAACTAATCTAGTTCCTTTTATGGAAACTAATCTAGTTCCTTGCTATCAATGTCTTTATACATGAAAACCTATTTCTTATAAAGTTGATTTCCTCAATGGCTTGAAATTTCTTCACCAAGTCCCACTTTTACGCTTCCCCATCTCTCAGTCCTTTACACTGGGAACTGAGCTGTCACCATATGCAACTCTTGAGGACAAACCTTATTCTAAGCAGAACATCAAAACTCACTATGAAAAGTAAAACACATATTTTCTTTCCCAAATCAGTCCTCTGAAGGGACAAGGGAGTCATCTATTAGCTACAATTGCTTTTATAAGAGTTGTAATATTTTTCTAAAGCAAGAGATTTCAGACAAATATATTCATCAGAAGTCATATCAGAATTTCTTTCTTTCTTCCTTCCTTCCTTCCTTCTTTCTTTCTTTCCTTCTTTCCTTCCTTCCTTCCTTCCTTCCTTCCTTCCTTCCTTCCTTCCTTCCTTCCTTCCTTCCTTCCTTTTTTTCCTTCCTTCTTTTTTTGAAGACAGAGTTTCTCTTTGTAGCCTTCACTATCCTGGAACTTGTTCTGTAGTCCAGGTTGGCATCGATCTCATAGATATTTGCCTGCCTCTGCTTCTGAGTGCTAGGATTAAAGTAGTGCACCAAGACTACCAGGCCAGATTTTCTATACTACAGAGAAATACTGCTTATGCTTCTTATTTTATTTTTATGTGTTTTGTTTCTAAGTTTCAAGTTGATTTGATACTAGTCAGCATGTCTTAATTTCATGCTTCTTTTGTGAATTATTACTATTATCCATTTTATTTGGAGAACTCTTGATTGGTCTCTTTAATGTGCAGTGCATTCAAATGTTAATGCTTTCATCATCTAGTTCCTAGGTACTTATTTAATATGGAAAGTGAACTTAAAATGCATTTCATTTCATTTTTGCATTATATTTTTAAATCTGTACTGTTGCTTAGGCTCTAAGAATAGCTAAATGCAATACTTTCACATTTTGTTTTATTTATTATTAATCATTTGCTATCCATTCAAATAATTTCTTCTTTTTTATCAGGTTGATTTGGTGAATATAGGAAGCAGTGACATAGTGGATGGAAATCATAAACTGACTCTTGGTTTGATTTGGAATATCATCCTCCACTGGCAGGTAAATATACTACCAGACATTGCCTTTTTATAAAACAAGTTACTAACCCCTTCTTTCATTTCTTTGACCTACAAAATAAACACATATCACTGACATTACCTAGCCATATTCCTAGGACTGCCTTTTAAATTTACACATGTATGTCATTTTGGATAGGACAATCGCAAAATATGTCTGGTATATTTGTAGGAATATTGTTAAAATTCTGTCATGGGTTAAGGTTGGCAAAATAAGACAAAATCCCAACCATATCTAAAAATTTTAACAAATATGTGTACTTCACAAACTACAGAATTTCATAAAGAAAAATTTCTGTCCTTTAAATAACCATTGTCAAAAAATAAAATTATCAATCTTGTATTTTCAAAATATATATCTATAATGATGAAAGATTAATAGAATGGGAATACTTGTTGGAGTATGCCTGTCAGCTTTTGTAATTGCATTTTTCTAATTAACTTGAGGATAGGGCTTTTTGTGTATGTCTATATTTATTCTAACTCTTTAAACCAGATCAAAGGTCATTTGGTTAAGTGAAAAGCATATGAACATTTAAAATCATTACAACCAGAGCTTAAATTTAAACATACCTATTTACTATCTTAACACTATTGGATATAATATCATAATAATTCATTTTCTTTCAAAAGGGAAAAGCATGAACATTTTTTTATTTCCTATCAGGACTGCATGAGAAAATAGCTGCTGTTAAAATAGTGTAGTATATTTGTTTTCAACTGTCGTTATAAATGACAAGAATTGCTTAGCATCTTCAAATAGTTTACAAATTTGGAGATAGTTGAGATATGCCTGCCTTTTCTTTTTTTCTAAAAAGAATATCACTTTTTGATAACATCTCTTCTAAGATATATTTTTAACCATAAATTACTAATTTTTAATGTAAAATTCAGTGTTCTTCAATCAGGCTTCACTCTTCTGATCAGTAGCTTCTCAAAGTATCTGTAGGAAAGAAAGTTTTTCCCTAGTGAAACAAAAATTTTAGGTTATTTACAGAGATGTGTAACCATCACAACAAACCAATTTTAGCACTTTTATACTACCTCCAGGAGAAATTTCTGTTGGAGCTACTACTCTAGTCTTAGAAGACCATTAAGACATTTCTTTGTATATATTTGTGGTTTGGGGATATAATGCTCCAATGGGATCTTTTTTTATTAAGAATTTTTAAATACAATCTTTTCTCATTTTGCATAGCTATCCCCATTTCCTCTACCCCCTGCTCCTTCTGCCTCCTCCACCTTCCCTCTACCCCACTTCCCCCATCCACTCCTCAGAAAGGTTAAGGCTTCCCATGGAGAGTCAACAAAGTCTGACATTTCACTTCCAGGCAAGCCCAAGGCCCTCCCCACTACATCTAGGCTGAGCAAGGTATCCCTCCAAAAAGAATGGGCTCCTAGATACCAGTTTAAGCACGAGAGATAAGTCCTGCTCCCACTGCCATTGGCCACACACACTGTCCAAGCCTCATAAATGTCCCCCACACTCAGCAGGCCTAAATTTTAGTCCTATGTAGGTTTGCCCACTATCAGTCCAGAGTCAGTGAGCTCTCACTAGCTCAGGTCAGCACTGTCTGTGGGTATCACCATCATAGTCTTAACTCCTTTGCTCATATTATCACTCCTCCCTCTCTTGGACTGGTCTCAGGTAGCTTGGCCCAGTGATTCCCTGTAGATCTCTGTATCTGCTTCCATCAGTTGATCATTGAAGTTCTATGACGACAATTAAAGTCGTCATCAGTCTGATTACAGGGGAAGGCCAATTTAGGCATCTTCCTCACTGTTGCTTAGAGTCTTAGCTGGAGTCATCCTTGAGGATTCCTGGGATTTTCCCTAGTGCTGTTTTTTGATAACACTCTAATGGCTCCCTCAATCAGGATATCACTTTCCTTTCTGTGCTTCTCTGTCCTTCCCTCCCTTGAGCATCCCATTCCCTCATGTTCTCCTCCTCCCTCCCCTCCATGTCCCCTTCCACCCTCCCTTCTCTCACTTCTCATAATTTTCTCAGGAGGTCTTGTCTGATATGTGCTCTTTTCGGTGAAGCTTCTTTCATTGGGTATAATATTTGGCCACTATTATTTCATTTACTTGAGTTGACTTTTAGTTAGAATTGTAAATATGACTTAGTCTGACTTAAAGTGGAGAGACTAGCCATGTACCTACTCAACTCAACAGCCATACTGATAATTCCATTGGCCTGATATATTTTTATTTTGAATGGGCTCAACTACATTTTACAGCAGTATGAAAAGAACAGAGAACAAATACAAATTTTAACATGAGCCAAAGCTGGCAAGTTTCTAGTCATTTTCATATAGAAATGGTTTCAATAAAATCAGCTATGTGTCAACATATCCTGCCTCCCACCAATGATTTTATTATGCTGCTCAGTGTCTTTCAAAATATTGTAAAGGAGGAACCATTTCCATACAATCAATTGTTTGTAGAATTAAAGCTGAAACATTTCAAAAATGAAATAAAGCACAAAGGACCACAAAAGACACCAGAACTGCTAGTAGAATGCCTGTAATAGTTTTAAGCACATTTCTCTGATGACCTAGTAAGAGCTTCTGGGGGGACCCAGTCTGTAGAAGATGCTGGGCATTACTGCCACCAGCTGTGACAAAGCAAGGAGGACAACTCAGGGATTCAGAGATCTCCAAAAGGCTTGTGAAGAGTTATTTGCCATTGAGTTTGTTTTCCACAGGATTCCATCCAATCTTTTCTCCTCTAGTCCCCTTGCAACTCCTTTTCCACTCACTCCAAGATAGAATGTCAACATTGTGCTTTCTGATACTCCCTTCATCTGATTTTATGTAGTCACCCTTTATTCTTTGGGAGGGGGTGTTGTTATGGGTAGAAGGATGTTTTATTCCCAGAAATCTAGAAGAAATGCCTTTACTTACTGTTTTCCTTATCTAAGATATACTTCTACAGTGCTTCTACTTTCCAGTTGTGTACCTAAAGTAGCTTTGTGAGTGCAAGGATACAGACTCTTGCATTCTCTTCCGACTTACATCACCTCTCCTAGCATGCTGACCTATTTTCTTAAAACCGCTTAACAATCCTTAAAAATCCCCCTGCTCAATACTCCTCATTCCTCCTTGAATCCCAAAAGATTCTCTCACCAAGATCATATATGTGTTTTTATACTAAATAGTGAAGTTTCGATATTTCAGAAAAGATAAAAGCAGACTCTGGTCAATATAATGTTTGTTGTAGATTTATCCAATTGTGAATAGCATTAAAGCAAATGCATATATCTAAATCCTTTCTTCCAATACCATGTATTATGTTTTTAATACTTCTGGAAAGAACATTGGACTTGTGAAACTTGTGAATGCCAAACTTACTTCTCCATCATCACCTTTCTAGTTTCCACTTTATATATAACTATTAGCCTGAAAAAACCTGAATATATGTGTTCTGAAATAAGTGGCTTTGAAAAAAATTCTGATGTCATCTGACCATGGTGGTACTCACCTATAATCCCTGTTGTCAGAAGGCTGACACTGGAGAGTTATAAGATCAGGGCCAGGTAGAGTTACATAAAAGAACTTGACTTTATAATAAAATTAAAGGATATATACTATGTGCTGATATGATATTAAATCAGGTACCTACCTCTGCTGGCTAAGCTAAGCAAAATTCTTAATTCTAAGTGTTATTCACATTGGTATATTTATTTTTAATATTACTTCAACATCCAGTTACCAGAGAATGCCATGTTTTCTGCTGCTGAAAGTCCTTTCTCCAAAGCCCTGCCAAACTGCGCAAATTAGTTCTTGCCCTGTTCCTCAGCAGGATGACCCATCTCTTCATTGCCTGATTCTCAAGAGGAATACGTTTGGGGAAGTAGTCTAAGTGGGCAAATCTGTGCTGGACACATGTTTATTAAGTCATGCTTTGGAGACTGAGGACAGTGGTGGCAGGAGTTGAAAGAGAAAGAACTATAGCCTCATGGTGACAGAGAATCTAAGTGGCTTTATTTAACACCATGGTGAACCTGGCCAACAGTGACCTAACTGAGGTTCAGATAGCTGATAGTTTATCCTGTTCCTTTACATCAGTAATGGGAGAGGTGTGACAGCAGAAAAGCTGTGACCGTTGGTGACAGGGCTCTGAAATTCAGGTAGTTGCACAGGAGAGTAACAGCAGGAGTCTGTCTGATACAGCTGAGTAACAAACTGTTCCCCGAAGGGGAATCATTGCTGGCACAGCTGTCCGTACATTATGTGTTGTTTACCTAGTCAGGTAACACTGTCACTTTTGCCATTGCCTTTTTTCACTGTTCAAGATGGAATTCAGAATCTTGCACAGGCTAAAATTGTGCCCAAGCCATCATCTACATGTCTACCCTTTCCTAGTCATGATTACATTCCAAGAGACAAATATACATATATTTGTTTCAGTTGATACTTTCATAAGCACTGTGAGCCTTGAAGACAAAAATATTTTCTGAGTCCAAGTTCATCTTTCTAGCCATCTTCATGATTTCCTGGCAACCGTTTTTATGTAGGAAAAGGAAAAACAATGATTATATATACATATTAGCCTTTCTTTTTCTCTCAGTAATATTGTGCTCTAGTAGAAGCAATGCCAATGATGCTGAGCCTGATAAGCTGAATTAGACGCACAATGATGCTAAAAGCATTTTGGATTGAATATTGTATTGTCCTTAAACATTATGCACATAGAGGACAGTCTGGTCAAGCATTTTGCAAATGAATCCCATTCATCATTGGAGGCGTGCCTGATCAGAGAAAATCCATCAACACCAATATGCCATTATTGTCTTATTTCAACCCTGCTTCAACAAAGTACACAAAGCATACTTCTACAAATGGTTGTACCTGGGGGTCTTGCATGTCATCAGTTTAGAATATGCTGTGAAAGATTATATATTGTATGCGATTATTTGACCTACTTATCTATAGAGTAACTAGGTAAATAATTAGTAGGTCAGAAATGAATGACAAAATTGAGCAATCCAGCCCTAAGAGATAGAGAGAGTTATCAGCAGAGTGTGCCACACATATACACAGATTTCATATCTTCAAATTATCACCATGTTTACAAATATCATCTCTAACCTTGTAAGTGTTTTAAAATCAGATTTTATATTATATCCTATAATTTACATTCAACAGTTCATAAAAAGACAACTAATATGAGTTGTTAAAATATGTATTTACTGCAAAGGCAAATATGTGTTAATCTCTTCATAGAGAAAAAATCCAAACCAAAATTATTTGTATTTCACGTTGATGCATGATGATTGCATATACATTATCACATCACATTTTTGTACACACAGACCTTAGGTTTACACCAGGGAAAACCATGTAGGTAAGCATTAATCATATTTACTTACCTACTCTTGCAAGTATTTCATAATGGATCCATTTTAGCTTTTAAAAGAAAAAGAATAAAGAGTCATTTAAATGATTCTGTAGATTAAAATATCTGAAATGGAGTGTCACTTCATTCCTAAAATTTATAAAAATGTTTAGAATGTGCATTTTTATCAGACTACTTAGGGGAATGAAAGTTTGAAATTCAATAAATTTCTGAATGTTTGTACCTATTCAAAGTCTAGAAAACAATTGTGCTGAAAGCAATTGATAAAAGGAAAACTAAAGCATGCGTCTATAGCTGTTAGGCATGCATATTCCTGTTTTATACATTGTTAACTTGTCTATTTTTAAAAATTTAAATAGGTAAACATTTTCAGTCCAGTCAGTGTCTGTGAGTTATCATTGCTGTTGTGAAGCACCATGGCTAAATCTACATGGGGTAGAAACAGTTTATTTGGCTTACACTTTCACATCACTGTTTATTATTGGAGGAAGTCAGGACAAAAACTCAAATACTGAAAGGAACTAGAGGCAGGAGCTGAAGATGAGGGCATAGAAGCATGCTACTCACTTGTTCCTCACTATTTGAACAGTCTGCTTTCTTACAGAACCCAGGACACAAGACCAAGGATAGTCCCACCTACAACGGGCTGGGCCCGCCCAAATAAATTACTATTTTTTAAAAATAAATGTCTTAAAGACTTGCCAGTAACCTGATCTTAGGAAGGTAGTTTCTCAATTAAGGTTCTCTCTTTTCAGATGACTTTAGCTTGTGCTAAGTTGATATAAAACTAGTCGGTGCAGTTAGTTAGCATAATAGGCATTATCTTCTAAATTACAAAATGAATCTAGGGTATTTTAGTTCACTGTATTTGGTTTTGTTGTGAAAACAATCTTCTTCGTGGAGATAAATAATCTGGTGATTAAAAGGTTAGGTAACTTGCTGAATTTCATATAGTAAGTTAATATAAAGGAAAAAACAATGTACTTTATAAAGCAAAAAATTGTTTTTAAATTTTTAGTTTATATAGAATGACTTCACTTTTATCTTCCTTTTACTCCCTCCAGCCCCTACTGTGTTTCCTCAACTCCCAAACTGTTACCCTCTTTTTATTTAATTATTGCATATGTGTGTGTATGTATGTATGTAAATATATATAATTACATTCTTCTGATGGCTTTTTTGTTATTATAAGCAAATATTTTCTTACTAAAACTGCATTTTCTATTTGTAAACACTAGTGATTTATCTTACTATTGACTAAAAATAAGTCTAATATTTTATACCCTGTCTTTTTAACTCTGTTGAAAGTTACAAAAAGAGCAAGTCTCAAACAGTATTTTAGTACGCTAGACTCTAGGGATGATATTGAACATATTTCTCAGACAACAATCACACCAAATTGATTCCTAACCAATTTCAATTAGAGTCAATGCTGATTCAATAAATTGTATCTCTCTCTCTCTCTCTCTCTCTCTCTCTCTCTCTCTCTCCCTCTCTCTCTCTCACACACACACACACACACCTAATATTCCCACCACTTATCCCCGTAAAACAGGGCATTCCTTTTTATTGAGCTATACATTTTTCTCTGCTCCCTTCCCTTCTTCTCCCCACCTCTTCACCCTATCCAATGGTCCCCATCCTCCCAATTTACTCTGTCTGTTTCTACTTTCCATGTATAATAGATACAAGTACATCTCTCTTAGGGTTCTCATTGTTGTCTAGGTTCTCAGGGATTGTGATTTGTAGGCTGGTTTTCTTTGCTTTATGTTTAAAAGCCACTTATGAGTGAGTACATATGATAATTGTCTTTCTGGGTCTGGGTTATCTCACTCAATATGATGTTTTTAGCTCCATCCATTTGCCTGCACATTTCAAGATGCCATTATTTTTTTCTGCTGTGTAGTAGAATTGTGTAAATGTATCACATTTTCCTTATCCATTCTTCAGTTGAGGGGTATTTAGGTTGTTGTTATGTTACAGCTATGACAAACAGTTCTGCTGTGAACATAGATGAGCACATGTCCTTGTGATATAGTTGAGCATCCTTTGGGTAATTATTATTACCAAAAGTGGTAATAATCCAATAAAAAAAATGGAGTACAGACCTAAATAGAGAACTCTCGACAGAGGAATCTAAAATGGCTGAAAGACACTTAAGGAAATGCTCAACATCCTTAGCCATCAGAGACATGCAAATCAAAACAACTCTGAGTTTTCATCTTACACCTGCAAGAAAAGCCAAGAGCAAAAACACTGATGACAACTTATGCTGGAGAGGTTGTAGGGTGAAGGGAACACTTCTGCATTGCTGGTGGGAATGCAAGCTGGTACAGCTCCTTTGGATGTCAGTGTGGCAATTTCTCAGAAAATTAGGAAACCACCTTCCTCAAGAACCAGGGGCATTATTATTTTAAAAATATGAAGAGTACTTTTTTTGGGCAATGTGCTTTCTTATTGAAAGTTTCTTTAACAAACAGGTCAAAAATGTGATGAAAACTATCATGGCTGGATTGCAGCAAACCAACACTGAAAAGATTCTTCTGAGCTGGGTCCGACAATCAACGCGCAATTATCCACAGGTTAATGTCATAAACTTCACCTCCAGTTGGTCTGATGGCCTAGCTTTGAATGCTCTCATCCATAGTCACAGGTAAGTTTGAGATTTAAATTGTTTTTTAAGTATTGATTTAGACACTAATGATGTATTTTATTGCAGTATGGCCTGTCTACTAGGCCAAATGGTGTTAACAATACCGATCTAAGTATTTATTGAAACAGACTAAGTATATCGTCATATATTTACCTGCTCATTTGAGATAGGGCATCTCTAGGTAGGGCTGACCTACCTAAAACTTGTGATACTCCTGTCTCAGTTCTCAGAGTAATGGGATTACATGCTTTAAACACCATGGATAGGAGTTTTCTAATTTTTAAGTTACATATGGCTGTGGTTGAAGGAGGAACAAAAATGAACACATTTGATACTGACACTCCTAAACAACCAGATTATTTCATGACTTTGCTAATAAGGGGGCTGATATCTTTCAATAGAAGCAGAAATAAGTTTGAGCCTAGACTACAGAACTAAAAGTGGTTTCAAATTTTATGCAAGTGGTTTTAGTGAGATGACCATTCTCAGATAAATAATGTACAGGTAAACATTTGTCATATGAAACATAAGCTTCCATAGCAAACATCATGATATCCTGGAAGTTTTCTTTCTAATCAGGATTAAAAGAAACACTAAGCATTTTAGTAACCATAGCAGAAAAAAGGGGAGGGAGGAATCTAGTGAGTTCTATAACTCAGTGTTCAGAACATCAAAAGAAAGGGTTTTTCTATATATAGCAGCAAAGCAATTTCTTTGAATTAAGGAACAGTTCTGTGGACATTCATATAAATAACAGTGTAACATAGACAGTGTTCTAGATTTCACAATGGTAAAATAATTGTTTACTTTTCTTAGATAATAAAGTTTAATAAATTAATTTTTAATATTTCAAATAAAGTTATAATCATGTGGGAAAGGTGCACATATATATCCATTATATACAAAATATATTAATACAATACTTTCATATATACAGGTTATACAGCACCATTCTACATATGAATGTAGCACGTAATATTTCCTCCAAGAAATATCTACCTTGGTCCAATATATTACTAACCGTTCTTTTAAATGACTGCCAAATTAATTGTTTATTTTTTAAATAAATTCCACTGGACTTCAACTTCCAGAATACCCATGCAGGTTATCTTTTGTCACTTGTATTTATCTTTCTTTGTTCCCTTTTCTTTTCCACCAAGTCTCCTATTTTTCTATACCACTCTTATTTCCAAAGAAGGCCAGAATATAAATTTTCCTTGTGGTTAGGCTGAACTCAAGGGCAAACTCAAAGTAAGCATCTTTGTCACGTGTCCTGCTGCAGCTGGGCTTAATTAGTCCCACCCAGACTGGGTTTCCAGGTGAGTGATTCAGCAAAACTGACTGCAAAAAGGAGTATGATTGGCCCTGATCCACACATTTAACAAGGTAAAACAGGCTGATTTTCATAGGTACAGCAAAAGAAAACTTTTCACAGCTTCAGTACTGTCAGGTAAGAAGCGATAGAGCTATTGATTCTGCATCATAAGTTCATGCTCATTAATGCAGCCACATGCTCCACATTAAGGGCCTGAAGAAATGTTGATCTTGCTCTTCATGTACACATTAGCAGATAAACAGAAATATTGAGGATCGGCTTATGTGCTCCTTGGTGGCTCTTTACTATTTTCACTTCAAATGGGAGACTTCACTCCTGGAAGCATGTTCACACACCACATTTGTTAATTTCCTTTTTATAATTTTTGAACATGTTTCTAAGTAATACAGGAAACATCCAACTTGTCCTATCCTTGACCCACTTGTTCTCTGCCACAGTGTATCTGCATTTATGTATTTTGAATGAGCCATCAATAACTATCTTTTATACATTGCATGTTTAGTTCTCAAGAGGTTCCTTACAGTTGCTTGATGCTGTTTCATGAATCACCTGCCTCGTTGTCTTTGACAGATGTTAAAATTGTTTATCTAGAGAAAAAAGCATGGTTGGACTTTCTGTTCCAAGGTGATTGTCATTGGCACTCTTAGAAATGTCATTCAGTGCCCTGATTTCAGTAATTGAGTTAGTAAGCTATATAAAACAAAGACACCAAAGCACAGAGACCTTGGAAATGAAAAGGTTTTTGTTCAAACACAATGTCCACTACAGTGAAGTTGAAAGGAAGCCAGGTTCCATTTTTACAGAAAAAAATGATAATTGATAAGAAATATGTACAAAATATGAACATTAAATTATAATAACCTTAAAACTGCATTTAAATTTTCACACTAACTCTTTTTTTCCTATCCCAGGATGTGGTTTAAGAAAAAAATATCCATTATGTTACTGAGATCTCCCTTTGGTCTAGTTCTGCTCCCTTTTACTTGTGATCTTTGTTGAAAGGATTCAGGTGAGAAGAGAGTCAGAATTTATTATGAGATACACCCAATGATAAAAATGGGCAGTTCTCAAAGAGGAAAAAACTATAATGGGATGAGAGTCAACAGTAGTCAGTGAGACAATTTTATAGTACAAACATTGGAGGGGTGAGAATAGACATTGGCCAAAACGACAATTGTACCAACCTATATTTTTTAAGTAAGTGTCAAACTATTTCTTAAAGTTCCTCAAATAAACAGCTTTCCTGAAGTACATTTTCCTGGCTAAGTGATTGAGAAACCCATTTGAATCAACTGTTCCTAAAGAAAAAAGTAATTTATATTTATTGTATACCACAAAGTCAAAACAAGATAGTGTGATTTTACTTTTCTCAATGGTATAGAAAAATCATGTCTCCACCAAGGGTGAAAGAGAGATTCAGATTCATATCCAATTCATTTACCAAAGACCTGAAATTGAGGTTTCTTATTTCATAAGCTGCTGATTATAAGCAAGAGTTTCATCCTCAATAACTTTTAACCCTGTTAGTATCTGTCTAGCTACCTAAGAGTCATCCCCAGGATTGAAATCCTTAAAACATTTAGAAGGTAACTATTTAAATACTTATATGTCTATTTTCCAAAGGGTCTTTGGAAAGATTTCCTCAGAAGAATGTCTTTTGTATGGTTTACTTAGGAGTAATGAATCTAGCCAGGTGGTGGTGGCGCATGCCTTTAATCCCAGCACTTCAGAGGCAGAGACAGGCAGACCTCTGTGAGTTCAAGGCCAGCCTGATAAGAGCTAGTTCCAGGACAGGCTCCAAAGCTATAGAGAAACCCTGTCTTGAAAATAAAAAAAAAAAAGATTGATGAATCCAATTGGAAATTTTTAAAAGCTTGGTGTCTGGAGGAGAAGATAAAAATATAGGAAAAGAACCTTTCTAACTCCTTTCTATGACTTAATAATTGTTGACCCTAAGGGCCTTTTCTATAAGTTCTGATCAGAACCTGTTAGCATCCTGGTGAAGGCATGTTTTATCATATTTCTGAATGGATTTGAAATCTCTATAATGCATATTGTTCATAGCTCATTGGAATTCATTGAATCTGGAGTCAGATTAGAGATCATATGCAATAATCTACACACAGATCCGAATATAAAAAAGGTACCAATAACGTACTTCAGGAAGGCTTAGGCTTATGGCGCAATAAGGACCTAAGTCCACTTCAGGGAATTCTTCATAGCATTGCCCTGTAGGGTAAGATGGTTCTTCTGTCAGTATATTTTTTAAAGTTTTTTCTTGTTCATTTTACTTATTTGTGTATGTATGTATCTGCTTGAGTGTATTTCATGTATGTGTAGGTACCTTCAGAGGCCAGAAGAGGGCATGAGATCCCTGAGAAATGCAGTTACAAGCAGTTGTGAGTCACCCATCATGGGTGCTGGGAATGACTTCAAGTCCTCTGGGAAAGAAGCAAGCACACTTACTGAGCAAACCATTCAGTCCAATCCTGTAAATGCTATTTAGTGGATAATTTGGGGGGTCTCATTGGTAAATTCTGCTTTTCCAGAGGACTAAACTCTCCAAAAGGATATTTAATATTTAATATTCAGAGATATATTTTCAGACTGAATGATAATGGAGATAAGAAAATGTCATTATGTCCTTAAAGAGTTCTCAAGTTTGAAGAAATATTTTCATTTCGAGCATATTAAAAATCATGAATAGCAAACATTTAAAGGTACATAATGTAAGACATTCCATGCTAAGGAAGATATTTTTCATGGTAACAGCATAAAATCTTTTCTTAAAAATAAATTTTTATTGTTCGAGGTTAATAGGATTATGTCAGTTCCACTTTCCATTTGCTAACCTAAACCCTCCCTCCTCTTTCAAATTCATGACCTAATCATGACCTGGACAAGGAGAATCCCAGTAGAAATGCTAACTCAAAAGGGGGAAACTCTTTGAGGTTTCAACCATAAACAAAGAGCTATACACAACTAAGGCCTGCTAAGAGTAGGAATAGCAATGTTCCCTAGGGAAGGGCACAACAATTGATTATCCGATACCAATGGCCAGCCCTGAAAACGTATATGTACAACTAACATGATAAGGACTATTTGCATTGTGTTTTTGCATTTAGGAGTGTATGTGTTTCATTGTTCTTAGGTGTGTATATTTACACTCATATACATACATATGTAAGAACAACTAAAGAAACTGGTTTTTAAGAAATAATTATTTTATTTATCTATTCCTTACAATTTCACATATGTTTACATAGTAGTTTGATACAGAAAATGATGAAGTCTATAGGTCTTAATCAGGTTTGTTCTGTTTGCTAGACAAAGAAATAAAAGGCAAGAAATTTTTCAAATGCAGCAGGTAGCAGCAAAATATTATAACACAACAAATAGAAAATAGAATCAGCATCTTACAAGCTTCCTCTGTATGGTAGAGTGAGGTGGGGAACACACTAATTCACTCTGTCCTCCTTCGCAGATGAAGGAAAGGATGACATGGGTTCTGATACACAGACATGAGCTACCT